>NW_027019698.1:13507464-13520383 GCF_013076305.1 Rhopilema esculentum
AAGAACCAACTAACGCCATGCCCAACACACAAAACCCCCCTCACACAAAACCCCAACACACACGGCTTCGCCCCCCGCAGAGGCGTGCCCCCCGCAAAGGCGTGACTCCCACACAAAAGAGGCTCCCGCCAAAGAGAGGCTGTGGCGTGCTCCCACGCAGAGGCAGCAACAACCACGCCCTCTGCCATCACAAAATTTTTCCTCAAAAAAATGTGCAAAAAACACTCGCACTCCTGCAGAATTCAGCGCAAAAATCACTCGCGCTCCTACGCGATTTTTACTCGCACTCCTGTCACAGGCGCTAGAGGGCGGGGACCTTTTCTTTCCCCTCCCTTCCCCGCCCTCTAGCGCCTGTGACAGGAGTGCGAGTAAAAATCGCGTAGGAGCGCGAGTGATTTTTGCGCTGAATTCTGCAGGAGTGCGAGTGTTTTTTGCACATTTTTTTGAGGAAAAATTTTGTGATGGCAGAGGGCGTGGTTGTCGCAGCCTCTGCGGGGGAGCACCCACAGCCTCTTTTTGGTGGGAGCCTCTTTTGTGCGGGGTCACGCCTTTGCGGGGGGCACGCCTCTGCGGGGGGCGAAGCCGTGTGTGTTGGGGTTTTGTGTGAGGGGGGTTTTGTGTGTTGGGCATGGCGTTAGTTGGTTCTTTGCTAATTTGCTTCTCGGCTTGGGGGGGGGGTGCGGGTCACGGGCTTGGCGTGTCGGGGGCCGGTGGTCCACCGGGTGGGCGTGCCGCGGGCGGCGGTCCACTGGCTCGGCGTGCCGCGGGCCGGCGGTCCACTGGCTCGGCGTGCCGCGGGCCGGCGGTCCACTGGCTCGGCGTGCCGCGGGCCGGCGGTCCACCCAGAGCCCGCTTTGGCGGGCTCTCCAAGAGTGGAAAAAAGTTTCGGGTATAGGGGCTTGCAAGAACCCGCCTTGGCGGGTTCTCCAAAAAAGGCTAGTCTTCCTTCCATAAAAGGCAAAAAATATCAATGACTATAAATAAGGACGTAGTTCAAAAGTCTAATTTATTGAGATGTATTTGGGGAAGGATCAAATGTTCTACTGTATGTGGTAAAGTGTATCGTATTTGGAAGTGATTATTTTCAAATGTAGGGAGAGTCTCTTGCAATTAAAATAATATTTATAATGAGACGATATTAATAAAAAGTTATGATTGACACGTGTCTAGTGAGCAGAGTGGGCAGATGTCTAGAGCTAATGTCATTCACTCCAAGGTCTTGAGTGGCACCGCTCTTTCATTTATAATGAGGGATAATAAATATGGTTGCTTTGTATGTTCCTAGTGCCAAGATATCTAGAGCAAATGTAATTTTCGCGCGATTTGGTGCGGAGTATTGTTTTGGCGTTTGCAAAGTGCCCATACATTTTGAGGGAGTTTTTAGAGAGGGTGGTTTATTACTGAGAATGCCATCGTTTGTTTTTTTAAATGTGGAGAATATCTGCAATATTTCTTTGTTTTATGCTTCCTTAAGAAGTAACTATTTTTCTTCACGAAGGCATTTTTAATTTTTTAATTTGATGAGTGATCTTTACGAGGGCTTATTACTGTACGGATTATAAGTAGGTGAATGCTCAAAGCCTCTAAATTGGATAAATAGCAGTATTTTTTCGTAAGGGTACTAATTTCATGTTTCGGGGTGCTCGTTTGGCATCAGGTGAAAAATTTTTAAAAGGGCTGGTTTTAAATCCTCTCGCCATTCAAGTTTTGGTAACTGACGATTTTATTTTTAATGGATAAATTTTCTATGACCCCTTCTAATTTGTTCAAAGGTGAAGAAATTGGCATGAGTGGTTTTTTTTCTCGTTGAAAATGTTCATTTGGATTGGAATTTCAAATTCAACTGACACTGTTTTTATGGTACATCATTTTTAACGTAAAATGCTCCTAAAACTGCCAATAAGTGTAGATTATAAGCCAGTGGGCCCGAAGTGATTTGCCCCGGAGTTCTATAGCTTGCCTTCACATTACAGTCGATAGTGGACGATTTAACTCGAGAGTGTTGTCCGCGTAGCCAAATGATCCTCTTTAATGTTGGAGCCACGTTACCGTACGGATTATTCGTAGGTGAATTAAGCAAGACCAAATTAATTGATAAACCTGCCAAAAAAAGGAATTTTGAAGTCATTCCAATGTCGTCCTTGACAAATGCACTGGATACGGGGCAATCATGGGAGAGCCACCTTAACTCGCAAGCTTATGGCCCGTTTGGCTCGAATTAACGACGTTTGTATGGGTGAATATCGCCCTTCTTAATAAAAGCGAACCTCAATAGAAAAAGAGTCCCTACGTATGAAATTATACATAATCATGATGCCATATCATCGAAAAATACTTTTTTAGGAATAAGCTTTCAGTTTGGTTTGGAAACGACTGAGGGCATTTTTTGCATCATGAAAATGCCGTCTATTCATTTTTTATCCCTAATACAACGGCGGGGTAAGCTGTGACGCAGCAAGTTTTAGCAAATCGAAAAAGTTATCTTTCCACTGTGGAACTTTGTAGAAGGAACAGTTAATGGGTAGCTAAGTATCACTAACGACCCGCACTGACAATCAAGTTGACGCTTAATGATCTCGCCTCAATTCTATAGTTTTATAAGAAGGGAAACTTACTGGACCCTTCGCAATCAAACAAAACGAAATTATAAAGATAAGCTTCAAATTTTTTTTCGATACGACTAAGAAAGTATTTTCCATCATAAAAATGCAGTCAACCGACTTATAATGCCTAAAACAACGGCGGGGTAAACTATGACGCAGCAAGTTTAGCAAATCAAAAAAGTTATCTTTCCACTGTGGAACTTTGTAGAAGGAACAGTTAATGGGTAGCTAAGTATCACTAACGACCCGCACTGACAATCAAGCTGACGCTTAATGATCTCGCATCGATGCTATAGTATTACCATGAAGGGAACATCCTGAATCGTCCGCAACCAAAACAAACTTTCTTGAAAAGTTTTATTTTCGAAAATTGCGGCATTTTCTACGTCCGTGTTAATTTCAAAAGTATGTTTTGGAATGCTCAGTGTCCCACCTCGATATTCCTAATCCTGTCTTGTCTGTTCTTGGTACAATCAGTGTATTTTGTTCCAAGTAAAAATTGCAATGCTTTGCTTGTTGTGGTAATGCTTTCATGACGCCAAATTGAAAATGGCGTCTTTCATGGTGACCTCCGTTGAAAATTCGTTTTCTCGACCGATTGTGCTCATTTTCATCGAGGGGCCCCTTCACAATCTAAAGGTTAATCACATCGCTGTTCTTTTTGTGCTGATTCCATGCGAATAGGACTTTTTGCAACGGGGCAATGCTTTGTTGCCTATGAAGAGGTCGGGGGGCTCGTACCCCCACACGGACAGGATTTTTGCTAAGTTTGTCGTTTACGCTGATCTGGTCAATGATAAACTGTCCATTTTAGCTAGAATTTTTTGTGTTTAAATTGCTTTTCATTTAAATCCAACGCCCTTTTGAAAGTCACGGAGTTTTTTAAGGGGTTGACATCGATATTTTTTTATTCTTGTTGATTTTTGTGGTCGGAGCGGCCAATTGTTTGCAGTCTATTCCAGGGTCGCGGGGCCCGTACCCCCACTCGGGTCGGGTCGGACAGGATGATTTGGTAAGCTTCGCAACAAAAATGGACACGTGATGAAAAAGTACAGCTCAATTTGAGCATGATACCCATGAGCGCTTAGTTTAGATAATGAGATCGCATTCTTAGCACTGATAACGATCAAATTTCGACCAATGACGGTCGAGCCAGAGCTCGAACACAAAGGATTCGTACAGTGATGTACTGTACAGCGATGTACAGGCGATAATCATGACAATCATAACTTTTGCTCGTACGGTCTCGAGTTTTTGGGAGAAAGGTGTCGCATTCGAACGGTTTTGATTCCGAAAATTTCGAATCGAAACTTCCATCCAGAAGGGAGAAGCGAGCCGTGACGCAGCACCGTTTTCGTGCCAAAAAAATCGATGGTGATTAGCAGAGCCTTGGCAGAGCAACTCTGCGGAGATAATTGCCCTCGGCACAAAGAGGTGCCGGATAATGACGTCGCTGACAAAGCCTAACACGCTTAACGATCCGATGTAACCTTTTCTCCGGAGAGGCAATTAGGTCCGCAAGCAAGGCAACTTCCGCCGAAAAAAAGTTTTTTCGAGGATTTTTAGGCAGGAAGATGAGGAGAGATCGAAAAAGGAAGACCGTTCTCCAAGTGCCGTCAGCAGGCTGCGCGTGACTGACGGGGAAAGGAGCTCGTGCGAGACGGTGGAAAACCTCGGGAGGGAACATTAGGGTTAGTGGAGCTCGGACCGTGTTCACCGCTGCTTGCCCCTAATTTGCATAGTGGCATCTTAGTATATAGTGACAGTGGACCGCCGGCCCGCGGCACGCCCAGCCAGTGGACCGCCGGCCCGCGACACGCCCTGCCAGTGGACCGCCGGCCCGCGACATGCCCAGCCAGTGGACCGCCGGCCCGCGAAACACCGAGCAAGTGACCCGCAAGCCCCCGCCCAACCCTAGCTGCAAATGCTGAGGGATTTGGGAGACAGTAGAAAAGTTGAAGAGCTCATGACAACTGGAGAAATCCAGGAGGCAAGAGAAGGTTTGAAAGGAAAGATGAATTTAGAGTAGCAACCGAATTACTCGGTTGCTGAAGAGGGGCCGGGCTGAGGTTCTTGCAACTCGTCAACTTCGGCCATCGAGAGGAGCTCCTCGTTTTTGCTGGTGTCTCCCAAATCAGATAGCATCTGCTCTTCCGTTTGGAATTCAATTTTGAGTTTTTTTAAAGAGTTTTCGAGTCCCGTGAGCCTTGATTCGGTGGACAACAGATGGCCTTTCATCTTTCTAAGCTCTCTTTGCTGTTTTTCGATGTTTTTCGCCATTTCATTGGCATCTTGATTTAGGCAGGCAATCATTAATTTGATGTTATTTATCTGGGTGGATGTAATCTCAAAGAGATCGGTTGTCTTCGTGGCCATCCTGCGGTAGAGGAACGCAGGTAGGAATTCAGTTCCCGAGTATTGAGATACGAAACAAATAAAGAAATATTTTCATGAGAGCTTAAGAAAAAAATGAAGAAGTGTTTTTGATGAAAGCTTTTGTTTCATTGACAGGTATAATGTGGACCGAAAAAGAATAAATAAGGTTTTTGAATCGATAAAACGGATGAGCAGGTCAATGTGTATTGAAAAGAGGGAGGTTGATTTCCAAAATGTGAGAATAGAGAGCAAATTAGATGTTGCCAAAAAGATATTAGGTAACTCAAATGTTCGGAAAAAGAAAATTGCTTACTGAAAAAAGGTTCAAAATCCAAAATTTCTTGATCGGCGAGAATGAGTGTAAACGGAAAGCGAGGATTTTGCACTAAAATTGAAATAATGTTTGTACAGAAAAGAATCTATAAAAATTTGAAATGTTCTTTGTACAGTAAAGAAGAAAATGACATGAAAAAAATAAAATAGAAAACATGGTTGAACTTACCGAGTTACCGAGTTCAGTTTACGTGAAGCTCTTTGGAGATCAATGAAGAATTGAAATGCTTGTTCGGTAGTACGTATTTAAATGCTTACACACATGAAAGTTTACAACGTGCATTTCAGTGATCAAGGAAATATTACTGTTTAGTATCTTTTTTCTTGATCATTACCAGTTTGAGGTCTAAATAATTCCTCTATTTCGGGAGTTACTTATAGTTTGTGCTAGATTTGCAAGCGTGTTTTCTACATTAATAGGCTTGGAGGAAAGTGCTTATTTTTAAATGAGAAATTTCAGGCATTATGTTTGATGCTATGATGTGCCTGATGAAAATATCTAATTTTGGTTTCAATTTGTTTTGGAAACGACTAAGGGCGTTTTTCGCTTCATAAAAATGCTCTCGACTGACTTTTTGTGCCTAAAAGAACGGCGGGGGAAGGGATGACGCAGCAAGTTTAGCAAAGCGAAAAAGTTGGCTTTCCACCGTGGAGCTTTGCAGAAGGAAAGGTTAATGAGTGCCCAAGTATCGCTAACGACCCGCACTGACAATTAGGTTGGCGCTTAATGATCTCGCCTGAATGCTATAGCTTTATTACGAAGGGAAACGTCCTGAACCAAAACAAAGTTTGTTATAAAGTTTTATTTTCCGAAATTTCGCTGTTTTTTGCATCCAGTTAACTTCAAAAGCAAGTTTTTGAATGTTCAGTGGCCCAGGTCGTTAGTGGCTACGCTTTTACGACGCCATTTTGAAAATTGCTCGTTTCATGACGGGCCCCGTTGAAAATTCGCTTTCTAAACTTTCGCTGGCCATTTTTATGGCGGGGCCCATTGAAAATCTAAAAGTTTATCAATTGGTTAATATATTGGTGTTGAGTCTGTTGGTGTTGATTCCATGCAAATACGACATTCCTTTTGTTTTTTTTAAGCGGCCAGTTCTTTGCAGTGAATTCAGGTGTGGAGGGGCCCGTACCCCACTCGGACAGAATTTGATTACCTTTTTCGCATACGCTCCTCTAGTCGATGCTAAACTATCCATTTTAGCTAGAGTTTTTTTTGCGTTTAGTTTGCTTTGAATTTACATCCAAAGCCCTTTTGAAAATCACGGAGTTGATGGAACGCGTACAGCTAAATCCGAGCATGATATGTTCTGACACAAATTGCACGGTCATTTATCAATCGATCCTCCATAAAAGGGAATTTTTCAGTTACCGGGAAAAAAACTGTCCCTGCAACAATGCAAATCGCTACGTCATCGGAACGTATCGCCAAAAGATCATGATAACCATGAGAGTGCCTAGTAGTTTAAGCAACAACAATGAGATAATCATGACAATCATAACTTTTGCTCGTACGGTCTCGAGCTTTTGGGAGAAAGGTGTCGCAAGCGAGCTGTTTCGATTCCAAAAAAACCTCGAATCAAAACTTCCATCCAGAAGGGAGAACCGAGCTGTGACGCAGCAAGGTTTTCTTGCAAAGGAAATCGAAGCTCGCAGAAACTTGAGGATCCCGCACTTAATTGCTTCTCCGCACAAAGAGGTGGCGGTTAACGACCTCGCTGACAAAGCCTAACACGCTTAACGACCCGACGTAACCTTTTCTCCGGAGAGGCAATCAGGTCCGCAAGCAAAGCAACTTCCGCCTAGAAAAAGTTTGTTTCGAGGATTTTCAGGCAGGAAGACGGGACCGAATCGAAAATCGAAGGCCAGCTGCAGACTCACGTCGACGGACGGGATCGAACGGAGGAAAAAGCGGGACGTTTCGAGGAGGCCTCGAAACCGATCTCGTTCGAAGAGGCGTCGAGTGGGTCAGACCGTGTGCAGACGTGCTTGCCCCTCATTTGCATAGTAGCACATTCGTTGTTTCGAAGCTAATTTGCATAGTAGGATTTTAGTATATTGAGATCCACTGGGTGGGCGTGCCGCGGGCGGCGGTCCACTGGCTCGGCGTCACGCGGGCCGGCGGTCCACCCAGAGCCCGCTTTGGCGGGCTCTCCAAGAGTGGAAAAAAGTTTCGGGTATAGGGGCTTGCAAGAACCCGCCTTGGCGGGTTCTCCAAGAAAGGCTAGTCTTCCTTCCATAAAAAGGCAAAAAATATCAATGACTATAAATAAGGATGTAGTTCAAAGTCTAATTTATTGAGATGTATTCGGGGAAGGATCAAATGTTCTACTGTATGTGGTAAAGTGTATCGTATTTGGAAGTGATTATTTTCAAATGTAGGGAGAGTCTCTTGCAATTAAAATAATATTTATAATGAGACGATATTAATAAAAAGTTATGATTGACACGTGTCTAGCGAGCAGAGTGGGCAGATATCTAGAGCTAATGCCATTCACTCCAAGGTCTTGAGTGGCACCGCTCTTTCATTTATAATGAGGGATAATAAATATGGTTGCTTTGTACGTTCCTAGTGCCAAGATATCTAGAGCAAATGTAATTTTCGCGCGATTTGCTGCGGAGTATTGTTTTGGCGTTTGCAAAGTGCCCATACATTTTGAGGGAGTTTTTAGAGAGGGTGGTTTATTACTGAGAATGCCATCGTTTGTTTTTTTAAATGTGGGGAATATCTGCAATATTTCTTTGCTTTATGCTTTCTTAAGAAGTAACTATTTTTCTTCACGAAGGCATTTTTTATTTTTTAATTTGATGAGTGATCTTTACGAGGGCTTATTACTGTACGGATTATAAGTAGGTGAATGCTCAAAGCCTCTAAATTGGATAAATAGCAGTATTTTTTCGTAAGGGCACTAATTTCATGTTTCGGGGTGCTCTTTTGGCATCAGGTGAAAAATTTTTAAAAGGGCTGGTTTTAAAACCTCTCGCCATTCAAGTTTTGGTAAGTGACGATTTTATTTTTAATGGATAAATTTTCTATGACCCCTTCTAATTTGTTCAAAGGTGAAGAAATTGGCATGAGTGGTTTTTTTTTCGTTGAAAATGTTCATTTGGATTGGAATTTCAAATTCAACTGACACTGTTTTTATGGTACATCATTTTTACATAAAATGCTCCTAAAACTGCCAATAAGTGTAGATTATAAGCCAGTGAGCCCGAAGTGATTTGCCCCGGAGTTCTATAGCTTGCCTTCACATTACAGTCGATAGTGGACGATTTAACTCGAGAGTGTTGTCCGCGTAGCCAAATGATCCTATTTAATCTTGGAGCCACGTTACTGTACGTCTCATCCCCGCCCTCTAGCGCCTGTGACAGTCGTGCGAGTAAAAATCGCGTAGGAGCGCGAGTGATTTTTGCGCTGAATTCTGCAGGAGTGCGAGTGTTTTTTGCACATTTTTTTGAGGAAAAATTTTGTGATGGCAGAGGGCGTGGTTGTCGCAGCCTCTGCGGGGGAGCACGCCACAGCCTCTTTTTGGCGGGAGCCTCTTTTGTGCGGGAGTCACGCCTTTGCGGGGGGCACGCCTCTGCGGGGGGCGAAGCCGTGTGTGTTGGGGTTTTGTGTGAGGGGGGTTTTGTGTGTTGGGCATGGCGTTAGTTGGTTCTTTGCTAATTTGCTTCTCGGCTTGGGGGGGGGGTGCGGGTCACGGGCTTGGCGTGTCGGGGGCCGGTGGTCCACCGGGTGGGCGTGCCGCGGGCGGCGGTCCACTGGCTCGGCGTGCCGCGGGCCGGCGGTCCACTGGCTCGGCGTGCCGCGGGCCGGCGGTCCACTGGCTCGGCGTGCCGCGGGCCGGCGGTCCACCCAGAGCCCGCTTTGGCGGGCTCTCCAAGAGTGGAAAAAAGTTTCGGGTATAGGGGCTTGCAAGAACCCGCCTTGGCGGGTTCTCCAAAAAAGGCTAGTCTTCCTTCCATAAAAGGCAAAAAATATCAATGACTATAAATAAGGACGTAGTTCAAAAGTCTAATTTATTGAGATGTATTTGGGGAAGGATCAAATGTTCTACTGTATGTGGTAAAGTGTATCGTATTTGGAAGTGATTATTTTCAAATGTAGGGAGAGTCTCTTGCAATTAAAATAATATTTATAATGAGACGATATTAATAAAAAGTTATGATTGACACGTGTCTAGTGAGCAGAGTGGGCAGATGTCTAGAGCTAATGTCATTCACTCCAAGGTCTTGAGTGGCACCGCTCTTTCATTTATAATGAGGGATAATAAATATGGTTGCTTTGTATGTTCCTAGTGCCAAGATATCTAGAGCAAATGTAATTTTCGCGCGATTTGGTGCGGAGTATTGTTTTGGCGTTTGCAAAGTGCCCATACATTTTGAGGGAGTTTTTAGAGAGGGTGGTTTATTACTGAGAATGCCATCGTTTGTTTTTTTAAATGTGGAGAATATCTGCAATATTTCTTTGTTTTATGCTTCCTTAAGAAGTAACTATTTTTCTTCACGAAGGCATTTTTAATTTTTTAATTTGATGAGTGATCTTTACGAGGGCTTATTACTGTACGGATTATAAGTAGGTGAATGCTCAAAGCCTCTAAATTGGATAAATAGCAGTATTTTTTCGTAAGGGCACTAATTTCATGTTTCGGGGTGCTCTTTTGGCATCAGGTGAAAAATTTTTAAAAGGGCTGGTTTTAAAACCTCTCGCCATTCAAGTTTTGGTAAGTGACGATTTTATTTTTAATGGATAAATTTTCTATGACCCCTTCTAATTTGTTCAAAGGTGAAGAAATTGGCATGAGTGGTTTTTTTTTCGTTGAAAATGTTCATTTGGATTGGAATTTCAAATTCAACTGACACTGTTTTTATGGTACATCATTTTTACATAAAATGCTCCTAAAACTGCCAATAAGTGTAGATTATAAGCCAGTGAGCCCGAAGTGATTTGCCCCGGAGTTCTATAGCTTGCCTTCACATTACAGTCGATAGTGGACGATTTAACTCGAGAGTGTGGTCCGTGTAGCCAAATGATCCTATTTAATGTTGGAGCCACGTTACTGTACGGATTATTCGTAGGTGAATTAAGCAAGACCAAATTAATTGATAAACCTGCCAAAAAAAGGAATTTTGAAGTCATTCCAATGTCGTCCTTGACAAATGCACTCGATACGGGGCAATCATGGGAGAGCCACCTTAACTCGCAAGCTTATGGCCCGTTTGGCTCGAATTAAGGACGTTTGTATGGGTGAATATCGCCCTTCTTAATAAAAGCGACCCTCAATAGAAAAAGAGTCCCTACGTATGAAATTATACATAATCATGATGCCATATCATCGAAAAATACTTTTTTAGGAATAAGCTTTCAGTTTGGTTTGGAAACGACTGAGGGCATTTTTTGCATCATGAAAATGCCGTCTATTCATTTTTTATCCCTAATACGCTCAATGATCTCGCCTCAATTCTATAGTTTGCACCCTTCGCAATCAAACAAAACGAAATTATAAAGATAAGCTTCCAATTTTTTTCGATACGACTAAGAAAGTATTTTCCATCATAAAAATGCAGTCAACCGACTTATAATGCCTAAAACAACGGCGGGGTAAACTATGACGCAGCAAGTTTAGCGAATCAAAAAAGTTGGCTTGCCACCTTGGAGCTTTGCAGAAGGAAAGGTTAATGAGTACCTAAGTATCGTTAACGACCCGCACTGACAATCAAGTTGACGCATAATGATCTCGCATCGATGCTATAGTATTATCATGAAGGGAACATCCTGAATCGTCCGCAACCAAAACAAACTTTCTTGAAAAGTTTTATTTTCGAAAATTGCGGCATTTTCTACGTCCGTGTTAATTTCAAAAAGTATGTTTTGGAATGCTCAGTGTCCCACCTCGATATTCCTAATCCTGTCTTGTCTGTTCTTGGTACAATCAGTGTATTTTGTTCCAAGTAAAAATGGCAATGCTTTGCTTGTTGTGGTAATGCTTTCATGACGCCAAATTGAAAATGGCGTCTTTCATGGCGACCTCCGTTGGAAATTCGTTTTCTCGACCGATGGTGCTCATTTTCATCGAGGGGCCCCTTCACAATCTAAAGGTTAATCACATGGCTGTTCTTTTTGTGCTGAGTCCATGCGAATAGGACTTTTTGCGACCGGGCAATGCTTTGTTGCCTATGAAGAGGTCGGGGGGCTCGTACCCCCACACGGACAGGATTTTTGCTAAGTTTGTCGTTTACGCTGCTCTAGTCAATGATAAACTGTCCATTTTAGCTAGAATTTTTCGTGTTTAATTTGCTTTTCATTTAAATCCAACGCCCTTTTGAAAGTCACGGAGTTTTTCAAGGGGTTGACATCTATATTTTTTGATTTCGTAAAACTTCATCGTGAAATTGGCTGTTCTATTTGTGCTGAGTGCATGTCTATAGAAAATTCTTGTTGATTTTTGTGGGCGGAGCGGAGCGGCCAATTGTTTGCAGTCTATTCCAGGGTCGCGGGGCCCGTACCCCCACTCGGGTCGGGTCAGGTCGGACAGGATGATTTGGTAAGCTTCGCAACAAAAATGGACACGTGATGAAAAAGTACAGCTCAATTTGAGCATGATAACCATGAGCGCTTAGTTTAGACAATGAGATCGCATTCTTAGCACCGATAACGATCAAATTTCGACCAATCACGGTCGAGCCAGAGCTCGAACACAAAGGATTCGTACAGTGATGTACTGTACAGCGATGTACAGGCGATGATCATGACAATCATAACTTTTGCTCGTACGGTCTCGAGTTTTTGGGAGAAAGGTGTCGCATTCGAACGGTTTTGATTCCGAAAATTTCGAATCGAAACTTCCATCGAGAAGGGAGAAGGGAGCCGTGACGCAGCACCGTTTTCGTGCCAAAAAAATCGATGGTGATTAGCAGAGCCTTGGCAGCGCAACTCTGCGGAGATAATTGCCCTCGGCACAAAGAGGTGGCGGTTAACGACCTAGGTGACAAAGCCTAACACGCTTAACGACCTCTCGAAATCTTTTCACTCGAGAGAGCAATTAGGTCCGCAAGCAAGGGAACTTCCGCCGAAAAAAAGTTTGTTTTCAGGATTTCTAGCAGGAAGACGAAAACGAATCGAAAAACGAAAACCTGCCTCCAAGTGCCGTCGGCAGGCTGCGCGTGACTGACGGGGAAAGGAGCTCGTGCGAGACGGTGGAAAACCTCGGGAGGGAACATTAGGGTTAGTGGGGCTCGGACCGTGTTCACCGCTGCTTGCCCTTCATTTGCATAGTGGCATCTTAGTATATAGTGATGGGTGGACCGCCGGCCCGCGGCACGCCGAGCCAGTGGACCGCCGCCCGCGGCACGCCCACCCAGTGGACCGCCGGCCCCCGACACGCCAAGCCAGTGACCCGCAAACCCCCCCCCAAGCCGAGAAGCAAATTAGCAAAGAACCAACTAACGCCATGCCCAACACACAAACCCCCCCTCACACAAAACCCCAACACACACGGCTTCGCCCCCCGCAGAGGCGTGCCCCCCGCAAAGGCGTGACCCCGCACAAAAGAGGCTCCCACCAAAAAGAGGCTGTGGGTGCTCCCCCGCAGAGGCTGCGACAACCA
>NW_027019698.1:13527500-13538395 GCF_013076305.1 Rhopilema esculentum
AGTATGATATGTTTCCTATTTACCGACCTATTTTTAAATGCTAGTTTTATATGTTTCCGCTTTCTTCTGTTATTTTCAAATACTAGTATGATATTTTTCCGCTTTACCAAGATATTTTCAAATATTAGTATCATATGTTTCAGCTTTTCCGTGCTATTTTCAAATACTACTATGATTTCTTTCTGCTTTACCGCGCTTTTTTCAAATACTAGTATGATATGTTTCTGCTTTACCATGCTATTTTTAAATACTATTATGATATGTTTCCGCTTTACCGTGCTATTTTCAAATAGCAGTATGATATGTTTCAGCTTTCCCGTGCTATTTTCAAATATTACTATGATATGGTTCCGCTTCACCGCGCTTTTTTCAAATACTAGTATGATATGTTTCCGCTTTACCGACCTATTTTTAAATGCTAGTTTCATATGTTTCCGCTTTTTTCTGCTATTTTCAAATACTAGTATGATATTTTTCCTCTTTACCAAGCTATTTTCAAATATTAGTATGATATGTTTTCGCTTTACTGTGCTTATTTCAAATATTACTATAATATGTTTCCGCTTTACCGTCCTATTTTCAAATAGCAGTGTGATATTTTTTAGCTTTTCCATACTATTTTCAAATATTACTATGATATGATTCCGCTTTACCGTGCTTTTTTCAAATACTAGTTTAATATGTTTCCACTTTACTGTGCTATTTTCAAATACTAGTATGATATGTTTCCGCTTTACCGACCTATTTTTCAATCGCAGTATTATATGTTTCCGCTTTTTTCTGCTATTTTCAAATACTAGTATGAAATTTTTCCGCTTTACCAAGATATTTTCAAATATTAGTATCATATGTTTCAGCTTTTCCGTGCTATTTTCAAATAGCAGTATGATATGTTTCAGCTTTTCCGTGCTATTTTCAAATATTACTATGATATGGTTCCGCTTTACCGTGCTATTTTCAAATACCAGTATGATATGTTTCAGTTTTCCCGTGCTATTTTCAAATACTAGTATGATATGTTTCAGATTTTCCGTGCTATTTTCAAATACTAGAATGATATGTTTCCGCTTTACTCTGCTATTTTCAAATACTAGTATGATATGTTTCCGCTTTACCAAAATATTATCAAATATCAGTATAATGTGTTTCAGCTTTTCCGTACTATTTTCAAATAGCAGTATGATATGGTTATGCTTTACCGCGCTATTTTCAAATACCAGTATGATATGTGTAGTAACCTAATTGACTATGCGCAGGAGCATTACTTTATGTGACCCATGTTTATATAATTTCAGATTACAGTTGACAGTATTACAGTTATGTGTGTAGGCCGTTTGAAGTTAATATAAAGTTATCGTTTTGTTTCTGTTCAACCCATGCGTTGTTCTATCTCCTTCACATCATAACATTGGCGACGAGAATGTCTGTACAACTCAATCCATTACCACCGTTCGACCCGAATGCAGAACTTGGAGCGAGTGTTGCTGCCAGATGGAAACTTTGGCTACGTGATTTTGATACTTTTCTTGTGGCTAGCGGAATTCGAGACGCTAAGCGCCAGAAAGCTTTGTTACTTTACCAAGCTGGACCCAAAGTTCGAGAAATTTTTAACCAGTTGAGTGATGTCAACGGAGAAGGGGATGAAGACAACTTTGCGACAACAAAAGCCAAGCTCATTGAGTACTTCGAGCCTCAGAAAAATCGACGGTATGAAGTTTATCGTTTTCGTGAAACTCGTCAGGGAGATCAAGAATCGCTCGATACTTTTCATACACGACTCAGGCAGATATCCAGTACATGCGAATTCGAAGATGTAGACTTTGAAATCGAGGAACAAATAATTATAGGGGGTCGATCATCCCGTATAAGACGCCGAGCTTTGCGTGACCCTACGTATACCCTTAAAGACATGCTAATCGATGGAAGACGGGATGAAACCAGTTCGTATCAAGCCCGAGATATAGAAACAACCCACGTACACACAGAAACAACGAACCGCTTGCAATCGAAGTCTGATAACAAGACTTGCAACAATTGTGGAGGAGAATGGCCGCACAAAAATCAATGCCCCGCGCAAGGGAAAACATGTCGCAAGTGCAACAAACCGAACCACTTTCAATCAGTTTGTAGGAGCTCAAAATTCTCGAAGCAGAAACAAAGACGTCCTGCACATTCTCGCAAATCACATGCAGCGGTGAGACCTTTGCAGCATGAGGATAATTCTAGTGACGAGGAATACCTGTATACGGTCTCAAATGGCAGTTCAACATGATATTGGATACCGGATCCACAATCAACGTTATCGATAGAAATACTTTCGAAAAGATGCACGGAGTCAAGTTACAACAAACCAAAATAAAAGCTTTTCCATTCAACTCTTCGAAACCAGTTTGTTTTATAGGAAAATTTGAATCGATGATCACAACAAATTCTCGCTATGGAGTTGCAACATTTTATGTCCTAAAAGATCGTAATGCTGGTTGTTTACTTTCAGCCAATACAGCACAAGAACTTGGAGTCATAACGCTGAAATTGAACAAACTTTCAGTTTCAGCAACCCCTACAAAACATATTGATCCGCAAATTGATGCCATTATTCAACGTTTCAACAAAGTCTTTGAAGGAACTGGTAGACTGAAGGGGTACTCGGTGAAGCTAAACATCGACGAAAAGGCAATACCACGTGCACAACCGCAAAGGAGAATTCCTTTTCATTTGAGAAAGAAAGTTAAAGAAGCTGTCACCCAGCTGGAAAAAGAGGGGATCATTGAAGCTGTACCAGAAAACGCGCCTTCGCAGTGGGTATCTCCAATCGTCGTAGTACCGAAAAAGGATGGATCTGTTCGTCTTTGCGTAGATATGCGTGTGCCAAATACTGCAATAAAACGTGTACGTTATCCGATCCCTACATTGAATGATATCAGCATTCAACTCAATGGTGCCAAATATTTCAGTAAATTGGATCTAAACCAAGCTTACCACCAGCTACCATTACACATAGACAGTCGTTTTATCACTACCTTCAGCACACACGTAGGACTTTATCGATACACTTGTCTCAATTATGGGACAAATGCTGCTATGGAAATTTTCCAGCATGTTTTACAAGAATCTTTACAAGGTATAAATGGAGTGCTGAACATCGCAGATGACATCGTAGTTTTTGGCAAAACTCGCAAGGAACACGATTTAGCTTTGCAAAATTGTTTGCAACGTCTGCATTCAAAATGCCTTACGCTAAATCTCAAGAAATGTAACTTTCTACAGAAATCAATTCAGTTTTATGGACAAATTTTCACAGAACATGGTACGCAGCCAGATCCAGCACGCATAAGCGATCTTCAGAATGCACCAATACCTACCAGCATCAAAGAGGTACGAAGCCTGCTCGGAATGGCAAACTATAGTGCTAAGTACATCCAAGATTTTGCGACGCTCACTGCACCACTTCGAGAGTTGACAAAAAAGAATACACCATTCGTATGGCAAGCAGTTCAACAGAAAGCATTTGAAAACATAAAATTGGCTCTGTCTGAAGCTCCCGTTACGTCGTATTTCGATACCAATAAAGAAACTTTCGTTACGGTGGACGCAAGTCCCGTAGGTGTATCTGCAATTTTGAGTCAAGCAACCAAGAACAGTGATGATTACAAGGTTGTTGCTTACGCCAGTCGTGGACTGTCCGATACTGAGAAACGATACTCGCAAACGGAAAAAGAGGCTCTAGCCATCGTTTGGGCCGTAGAACATTTTCATTTGTTCCTATATGGCAACGAATTTACTTTGATTACAGATCACAAACCTTTGGAAACCATTTACGGCAGTTGAAGCTCTAAGCCGTCCGCGAGGATTGAGCGATGGGTTTTGCGACTACAACCTTATTCGTTTAAAGTGCAGTACAAGGCAGGAAGCGAGAACTCTGCTGATTATCTATCCAGACACCCCTCCAGTCAACAATCGCGAAAACAAGAAAGAATTGCGGAGGAGTACGTAAACATGATTACGAGTCACTCTGTGCCTAAAGCTATGTCGCTAGACGAAATAGCGAGTGCTACCAACACTGACAAGACATTGCAAGCATTGCGAGCCGCTATACGAACAAATAGATGGCAAGCATCTGATCGTTTAAAGCCTTATTGTGCAATCAACGATGAGCTCACTGTTGGTGCGAAGGGAATTGTTTTGAGAGGAACACGTTTAGTTATACCAGAGTCACTTCAGCAACGAGCTATAGATATTGCCCATGAAGCTCATCAAGGTCTTTCCAAAACAAAAAGTCTATTACGAGAAAAAGTATGGTTCCCAGGTATGGACAACCTAGTTCAGCATACCCTAGATTCGTGCCTGACTTGTCAAATTGTCGGCAAACCATCGCCACCAGAACCTCTGCAACAAACTGATTTTCCTAAAGGACCATGGGAAACTGTTCATATCGATTTCTGTGGACCGCTTCCTTCAGGAGATCATCTTTTAGTCGTCATTGATCGTTATTCGCGATTTCCGGAAACCGAAATTGTGCGATCCACGAAAGCATCAACTGTCATTCCGAAGCTGGACAAAATATTTTCGGTACACGCCATACCACGTGAATTAAAGACAGATAACGGTCCACCATTCTCGAGTGAAGAGTTTGCACGATATGTAAATATCCTCGGTATAAACCATAAACCTGTCACACCTTACTGGCCGCAGGCAAATGGAGAAGTCGAACGCTTTAATCAGCCTCTTATCAAAGCCGTACAAAGCGCAGTGGCAGATGGTAAGGTATGGCAACAAGAACTGAACCGTTTCTTGTTCCAGTATCGTAATACACCTCACAGCACAACGAAAATTGCGCCATCAGAGTTGTTATTCAACAGGAAAGTACAAGGAAAATTCCCTACTTTAGAGAAGCATCGCGTAATAAATCGACACAAAGAAGCTAGAATAAACGAGGAACGCAGTCGATCATACCAAGAAACATATGCAAATAAACGCAGAAAAGCAAGGAAGAGCAACCTTCAAGTTGGAGATACTGTTCTTGTCCGCCAACAAAAAAGGGACAAACTAACGACACGATTCAGCAAAACGCAATACAAAGTCGTAAACCGTAAAGGTACGCAGATAACTGCAGAAGACAGTAATCATCGTCGTGTAACTCGCAACGTATCATTTTTTAAAAATTACGCGCTCAGATGTCGGATTCCGAAGATGCCAATCAATCAAATCGAGCCACATACGCTTGTGAACAAGAGGTTCCTAGACCTGCTGAAAGACTAGTTAGAAAACGTTATGCACCAGTACGATATGGTGAACCAATACCATTGGACACTTTGTAAACAGTATACGAAAAAAACTTCTTTAAAAGGAGGAGTGATGTAGTAACCTAATTGACTATGCGCAGGAGCATTACTTTATGTGACCCATGTTTATATAATTTCAGATTACAGTTGACAGTATTACAGTTATGTGTGTAGGCCGTTTGAAGTTAATATAAAGTTATCGTTTTGTTTCTGTTCAACCCATGCGTTGTTCTATCTCCTTCACATCATAACAATATGTTTCTGCTTTTCCAAGCTATTTTCAAATACAAGGATGATATGCTTCAGCTTTTCCGTGCTATTTTCAAATATTACTATGATATGGTTCCGCTTTTCCGTGCTATTTTCAAATAGTTGTATAATATGTTTCAGCTTTTTCGTGATAATTTCAAATACTAGTATATTATGTTTCAGCTTTTCCGTGCTTTTTTCGAATACTACTATGATATATTTCAGCTTTTCCGTTCTATTTCCAAATACTAGTATATTATGTTTCAGCTTTTCCGTGCTTTTTTCAAATAGTTTCATGATATGCTTCGGCTTTTCCGTGATATTTTCAAATACTCGCATGATATACTTCTTTTCTTCCGTGATATTTTGAAATGTCGCAAATAAGAAACACGGCAATTCGCTGAGAATATACAACAATAAATACACGTAAGTCAGTTAAGGCTGATATTTCGCCCCGGCATACGGGGCTTCATCAGAGCAAAAGTTAATCGATTAAAAATGTACACATTCAAAAGAGTCGATGTTGGTGTCGGATTGGCTGATGTAGAATGGTGTGAATGCAGCGCAGCGGTGGAGGAGGGAAGGGTGGCGAATGAGAGAGCGTGGGTGGTGGTGGTGGAATGAAAATGTAATGAGGATGAAGTACTATAATATGAAATAATGATAATGTTGCTGTAAGGTTAACGGTCAGTGGTTCTGTTCATTCCGTACGGTGTGAGAGTGTTTGCCAGGCCAATGAGGTATTGCTTTTTGGCTCGTCGGACACTCTCACGTTTGTCGTTGACTTTCAGTAATGGTGTTACAGTGAGGTCATTGATGGTATGTTCTGGGCTACAGAAGTGTTCTGCAACGCCAGATTTTTTACTTTTTTGTTGATAATGTCTCGTCTGTGTTCATTAAATCTGGCTTTCAGTCATCTGCTTGTTTGTGCGATGTATTGGCACTCCTTGTGTCCGTAAGTATAACAGCGTTTGCATTGTAATGCGTAAGTAACGCTCGTAGAGTTGCAGTCCAGTCTTTGTTTGATGTCGTAGTTTTTGTCATTATTAGTGAAGTTAAAAGTAGTAGTACCATCTGTGATGTGTTGGTTAACGACCAGAGTATTCCTTGCTGTTGTGGTGTGAGTGATCCTTATTTGCCCCAATGCTGGCTTGTTATTTGCTCATGTTTCCGCTTCATCCATTGTGGTCCTGGCTCTCAATGAGGTGGGCATATATTTGCCTGAAATTTGGCATGTTTTTTTTCACGAAGCCACTTGGGCCAAATTATTTTTTGTTTTTCGTGGCGAGTGTGATTGTTATTCGCCCCAATGCTGGCTTGCTTTTTGCTCATGTTCCCGCCTGACCCCTTGTGGTCATGGCTCTCAACTAGTTGAGTGTTTTTATGGGCCTGAAATCTGGCATGTATAATTCATCTTGAACCCACTTGGGCCAGGTTATTCTTGGCTTTTCGTTGCGTGAGTGATTGTTATTCGCCCCAATGCTGGCTTGCTATTTGCTCATGTTTCTGCTTGACCCATTGTGGTCCTGGCTCTCAACGCAGTGGGTGTATACTCGCCTGAAATTTAACATGTTTATTTATCACGAACCCACTTGGGCCAGGTTGTTCCTTGTTTTTGTGGTGGTTTGTGTTGACAGATTTCGTATAGCACCCTGTAATGAGAGAGAAGTAAACTGAGGAAAACCAAAATCTAACATAAGCACATTTGTGGCTTTATTCAACAAAAATTAGTCTCAACTCAAATCAACGTAAACAAGGTAAAATACACAAAAGGAACAAACTCATTGGCGAACTCAATAGCACGCATTCTATTGTAGTAAGATAAAGAAAGGTTAAGGTCATTGTCTTTCACAACATTCACCCCTGTCTATGGACCAAGCCTATTCACAGGACGCCGTTCACGTTGTGACCGTCTAAGTGGTACAGGAGACTGTTCTTTAGCATTTGAAGATGACGCAGGTTCAACAACTTTGGTTACATGTTCTTGGGTTGGGTCAGCTGATGCATGACTGGGTGATTCTGGCTCACTGACTAGTGATTCTGGCGATTCTGATGGGGTTTCACCTCGAGGTGCAAGAATTTTAGTGGATACTGTTGTCTCTCGTCCATCAGAAAACCGGATATGTGCATAATGCGGATTAACACGAAGAACATCTACCTCATCAACCAGAGGGTCAAAATTGCTATGGCGAACGTTGCGCTTTACATAAACTGAACTGTTCTCAGCCAACCATGATGGGATAGAACTTCCTGTAGAAGATCGACGCGAAAAACTCAGGAAACGTTCATGAGGTATCTCATTCGTTGCAGTGCAAAGGAGAGAACGAACGGAGTGCAATACATCAGGAAGGACTAATTGCCAGTGTTCGATTGGAAGATTCTTTGATTTCAGTGACATAGTGATTGCTTTCCAGATGGTCCATTGTTCCTCTCTACTTGTCCATTACAGGTGGGGTTAAAAATTGATGTACGACTCAAAGCTACACCTTTGCTTGTAAGGAATTCTCGTAGCTCTTTACTCGTGAATGATGATCCACGGTCAGAATGTACATAGGCGGGCATCCCAAAGAGAGAAAACAATTTGGTGAGACACCTTATAACGGTTGCGGCAGATACATCTGTGCAAGGGAAGACAAATGGGAATCTTGAATACTCATCAATGATATGAATACTCAAATATACTTGTTCTTGTTGTTTGAGGGCAATGGACCCTTAAAATCAATGTTAACCCTCTCAAATGGTTGGGTAGACTTGATAAGATGAGCTTCCTTTGGTCTGAAGAATTTTGGCTTGCACTCACAACAGATTTGGCAAGAGTTAACTGTTCTCTTTACTTCTTCTAGAGAAAATGGCAAGTTCTTAGTACGGATGAAATGCCAGAATCTTGTCACACCGGGATGAGACGAAGAGTCATGTAGCTTATAGAGAGAATCACTTGTACTTGTGGCACAGTTAGCTCGGGAAAATGTGTCTGGAGGAATATTCTGTTTACCAGGCCTATATACAATGTTAAAGCTGTAGCAACTGGGCTCGATTCTCCAGCGCATTATTTTGTCATTCTTGATTTTACCCTTATGACGCTGGTTGAACATGTAGGAAACTGATTTCTGGTCAGTTTTAAGTGTGAAATGAGAACCTGTGAGAAAATGTCTCCAGTGTCTTATGGACTCGACAATTGCTTGAGCTTCTTTCTCCACTGCTAAGTGTTTTAGTTCACTGCCTTAGGGTGCGAGAGAAAAATGCTACTGGTCTACCGTTCTGGTTTAGAGTAGCTACTAAAGCGACATCAGAGGCATAAGTCTCCACTTCAAAAGGAATGGTTTTATCTATAGCAGATACCACAGCTTTAGCAATGATGGTTTTTATTTCTTCAAATGCTTTCTCTGCCTCCTGAGACAAGGGAAAACCCTTGTGACTGGTTATGGGCTTTATTCTATCAGAGAAATTTGGAACCCATTGAGAATAATAAGAGAAAAGTCCCAGACACCTATTCAGAGATCTTGAATTTCGTGGGAGAGGTAGCTCTAGCAGAGGCGTTAGCCGGTCTGGATCTGGACAAATTGTACCTTCCTCGATGACATATCCCAGTTATGGAAGACGCCGAGTTGAGAAGACACTCTTGCTTTCATTGAATTTTAGATTAGTCTTCCGAGCAGCTTCCAGGAACAGATCAAGGTTTGTATCATGATCAGCTTGATCTTTTCCGCAGATAGTTATATTGTCAAGATAAGGAAACACTGCTTCTGAATTATTATTTTGAACAAATCTCATCATTTCTCTTTGGAAGCATGCCACGCCGTTAGTTACGCCGAAAGGGAGGAGTTAATTGATAAAGCCCACCCTTGGCTTCAAAGGCAGTGTAAAGTTTGTCTTCATCTTTTAAAGGTATCTGGTGGTAGGCACTTTGAAGGTCAATTATACTTGTTTAAAATATTATAGCCATTTAACCATGAGGACTTGGGTCCGCATTTTATATTCACACTGTTTGTAGTTAGAACAGCAGGGTATCATGTTTCAAGTTGAGTTGTTATGTTGAGTTTTGGTGAAGTCACAAAAAGAGAATTCATCGCTAAAGTTTCGCTATTTTATACGAGTGAACTCGCAAGGTTGGGGTATTTCCAACAACTGGCACCTCCGACGGGACCCACACAGGGTCGTGGAATTTTGGTGGAAATTTTAGCAGGAGAATGTCTGAGAACGGCGACTCAGGAACGACGACGCGGGACGAAATGGCCGCACTGGAAGAATTGAAGGACGAGAGAGAAGTATTTAAAGAAGCCTTAGAGGACGCACTTTATCGGTTAAATGAATTAAATGGTACCGAAAATGTCGATCAGGAGCTCTCAAAGGAAGTTAAAGAACTTCAAATCGTGATAGAACCAAGTTTAACCGAGATTAAAGACCTCGACGTTAAGATACAAGCGGTAATGCGAAAGTTGAAGTTAAGATCGTGTTTGGTGGAAGAAATAAAACGAAGCAGGGCATACGCTGCCAAAGTACAAGTGGCTTTGAACAAGGCCGCAGAAACTGAAAAGAAACAATTTGAAAGGGGAATTGTAACCGGAATTGGGGGTTCAACGAGAGCCCAAAGGGAAGACCCCGGAACAAGACAGGGAGATATGTCACCGGGCTTTCTATTTTCAAATTTCCCACCAGTGGAGCTTTCAAGTGAAGGCGCAAGGGCAAGTAATTTGGAGAATTTTGGAGAAAAGGCCGACATTGGTGCGCAAAGATGGGGGGAGCAGCCAGGAGCGTATGGGCAACAAGACATCCTAGGACAGTACAGCGCCTTTGGACAGTTTGGAACGAATAGTTGACAACCAGGACCTATCGGACAGTCAGCAAGCAGAATGCAACCTCAAACAAGATTCAACCCTCTCCCAAGAAATATGCGGGAACGTGAGAATGCAGTTAATTTTGGAGTCCAAAATATGGTGAAACTGCCGAGATTGGAGCTTAAACGCTTTAATGGGGACCCAATGAAGTGGTTAGAGTTCTGGGAGAATTTCGAAAGAAATGTCCATGACAATCCAGGCTACTCGGATGTACACAAAATGTCATACTTGAAGGCATGTTTAGATGGGCCAGCGAGCACGACGATCGCCAATTTGTCAATAATTGGGGACAATTACAAACCAGCAATAGCAATCCTCAAAAAAAAATATGGACAGACAGGATTGTTGAAGGAAGCCCATATGGCAGCTTTAAAGGCGACACAAGGAGTTTCAAATGCAAGAGATGTGAAAAAATTGAGGAAATTTTATGATGATGTAGACTCTACAAGGCGCTGTCGGTATTAGGAGTTCCAGGAGAGCACTACTCGGTAGCTGTTGTCCCAGAGTTGATGGGTAAAGTACCAAGAGA
>NW_027019698.1:13538495-13589517 GCF_013076305.1 Rhopilema esculentum
CAATTAAATATTTGTACCTACATCGTGAGAACATTGAAAGATCCAGAGAAAGAGAAGGAGCTAGAGCAAGAGCTGATAGGTTTCAAGTGGGACATCATTGGACTGTCAGAAACACGAAAGAAAGGATAGCAACTGAAACAGTTGCAAAGTGGGCATGTGCTGTACACAATAGGAGGGAACGAATTTGTTGGAGGAGTTGGCTTTCTGGTCAACAAGAACCTCAAGGACCGAGTTATAGAGTACGAAGGAGAGAGCAGCAGAGTGACGTCGCTTACACTGAAAGTGAACAGCAAATACCAACTACAAGTAATACAAGTGTATGCGCCAACATCAAGTCACACTGATGAAGAAGTTGAAGAGCTATATGAGGAGATTGGAAAATCAATGGAGAAGAATAAAAGTCAATACAAGATCGTAATGGTTGACTTTAATGCAAAGGTTGGACAACATCATCAAAGCGACGGAGCGACAGTTGGAAAGTTTGGTCTTGGGGAAAGGAACGAAAGGGGAACCAGACTGATGCAATTTGCAAAATCAAAAGGTTTGAAGATCGGAAACACCTTCTACAGGAAGAGGAAGATCAGAAAATGGACCTGGATAAGTCCAAATGGCGAAACCAGGAACGAGATCGATTATATTTTGGCAAATAAAAACATGATCCAGAATGTCAATGTCATAAAAAGGGTAAAAATCGGTAGTGATCACAGAATGGTCAGAAGTAAGAGCAAAATGAATACAAGACTGGAAAGAATGAGAATGATGAGACCAAAAAGAGTGAAAGTAAACATCAACGCCCTGAAACAAAGACAGAATGAATTTCAACTGAAGTTGCAAAATCGCTTTGAAGCCTTGCAAGAAGAAGACAGTGTGAAGGAAATGGCACTTAACATCACAAAGACCATTAAGGAATGTGCTATGGAAACAGCAGGAAAAGAGGAAAGACGGCGAGAGGAGAAGCTCAAGCAGGAAACTAAATAACTGCTAAAAGAAAGGAGAGCAATGGCAAAGAAAGATCTAAATGACCAAGAGAGAAGAGAGTACAACAAATTATGTCAAACCATCAGGAAGAGATTGAGAGAAGATCTTAGAGAGCACAACACCTTGCGAGTGAAGGAGGCAATTGAGAGTGGGAAAGGATTGAAAAGAGCAAACGAAAAAGAAGGCTGCAGGGTTCTTATACCAGCATTGAAAGAGCAAGATGGAACCGCCATCCTGAAACAGAGAGAGAATTCTCGAGAGGTGCGCAGAATTCTATGAAACGCTATACAAAGATGCAGCCCAGAACATCAGAAAATAAGAAGTAGAGGATGTACCACCAAACCTTGATAGTGAAATCGAGCATGCCATAAAAGGTATGAAGAATAACAAAGCACCTGGAGAAGATCAGATTGTGATTGAAATGCTCGAAGCCGGAGGTGAAGTTGTGAGATCAAAGCTGAGAACACTCTTCAATAGAGTGATGACTGAAGAAAAGATACCCAACGAGTGGAAAAATGTCATTATAACACTCATATTTAAGAAGGGAGACAAGAAAGACCTTGCTAATTATAGACCAATCAGTTTACTCTCCCAAGTCTACAAACTCTTCATGAAGATCTTGAAGAACAGGTTGAATAACAATCTGAGTGACCACCAGCCGCCAGAACAAGCTGCCTACAAAAGAAGTCATTCAACCATCGACCATCTGCAGTCAGTAGTGCAAATACTCGAGAAAACCAATGAGTATAAAATACCCATTCATATGGCGTTTGTAGACTACGAAAAAGCCTTTGATTCTGTACTGCACAAGGCTGTTTTTGAAGCGCTAAAACAGCACAGCGTAGAGAAGAAGTACATCAACATCCTGAAAGAGACATATGATGGAGGCACTGCTCAGGTTCGGAACGAATCACTTAGCCGAAAGATTAAGATCATGAAGGGAGTGCGGCAAGGAGACACCTTGTCACCAGTGATGTTCACAGCAGCGTTGGAAGAAATATTCAGGAGAATGGAAGTTGAAGTGGGAATTAACATCAACGGAGAGAGATTGAACAACCTGAGATTTGCAGATGATATCATCTTATTTGCAGAAAAGGAAGAGGATCTCAGCAAGCTGATCAACGATCTGAACAAGGAAGGGAGAAAAGATGGCATGAAAATGAACAGAAAGAAAACGAAAATCATGTGCAATGAAATAGCTAGGAAAAGAAGAAGGAAAGGAATAATTGCGGATGGAGAACAACTGGAGGAGGTGGATGAGTACAAGTACTTGGGAAGACTGCTAACACCAGGAAATGAGATGGCGAAAGAAATAGACGAGAGAGTAACATCTGCTTGGAAGAGATTCGGACAGTACAGCACGTTTCTGAGAGATCAAAGAATGCCCATGTGTCTCAAAAGGAAGATCATGAACACTGTCATACTGCCATCAATGACGTATGGAGCTGAGACATGGTCACTTACCAACCGCCAAAGAGAGAAACTGGCAGTCACCCAGAGGAGCATGGAACGATCAATGCTGGGTGTTACGAGGAGAGATAAGATCAGGAACGAAGACTTAAGATCAAGAACAGGGGTGAAGGATGTCATCGAGAAAGTGATTGAAGCCAAAGGCAAGTGGGCAGGACATGTAGCACGAATGAAGAACCACGAATGGGCTAAGAAAACGACAGAATGGACTCCGTGGGACAAGAAGAGAGGAAAGGGAAGACCAAAGAGAAGATGGAGAGATGAGATCGAGCAGAAGGCAGGCAGCACGTGGACCCGGAGTGCCCAAAACCGTGATGAGTGGAGAAAGATGTGGAGGCCATCCGCCAGCAGTGGTGTGACAGGCTAATGATGATGATGATGATGAAAGCGGAAACATATCATACTAGTATTTGAAAAAAGCGCGGTGAAGCGGAACCATATCATAGTAATATTTGAAAAAAGAAAGGGAAAGCTGAAACATTACATACTGCTATTTGAAAATAGCACGGTAAAGCGGAAACATATCATACTAGTATTTAAAAATAGCATGGTAAAGCAGAAACATATCATACTAGTATTTGAAAACAGCACGGTAAAGCAGAAACATTTTATACAAGTCTATGAAAATAGCACGGTAAAGTGGAAACATATGATACTAGTGTTTGAAAAAAGCATGGTAAAGTGGAAACATATCAAACTAGAATTTGAAAATAGCACGGTAAAGCGGAACCATATCATAGTAATATTTGAAAATAGCATGGAAAAGCTAAAACATATCACAATGCTATTTGAAAATAGGACGGTAAAGCGGAAATATATTATAGTAATATTTGAAATAAGCACGGTAAAGCGGAAACATATCATACTAGTATTTGAAAATAGCACGGTAAAGTGGAAACATATCATACTAGTGTTTGAAAATAGCACGGTAAAGTGAAACATATTAAAGTAGTATTTGAAAATAGAACGGTAAAGTGGAAACATATTAAACTAGTATTTGAAAATAGCACGGTAAAGCGGAACAATATCATAGTAATATTTGAAAATAGTATGGAAAAGCTAAAACATATCACACTGCTATTTGAAAATAGGACGGTAAAACGGAAACATATTATAGTAATATTTGAAATAAGCACAGTAAAGCGAAAACATATCATACTAGTATTTGAAAATAGCACGGTAAAGCAGAAAGAAATCATAGTAGTATTTGAAAACAGCACGGTAAAGCAGAAACATTTTATACAAGTCTATGAAAATAGCACGGTAAAGTGGAAACATATGATACTAGTGTTTGAAAAAAGCATGGTAAAGTGGAAACATATCAAACTAGAATTTGAAAATAGCACGGTAAAGCGGAACCATATCATAGTAATATTTGAAAATAGCATGGAAAAGCTAAAACATATCACACTGCTATTTGAAAATAGGACGGTAAAGCGGAAATATATTATAGTAATATTTGAAATAAGCACGGTAAAGCGGAAACATATCATACTAGTATTTGAAAATAGCACGGTAAAGTGGAAACATATCATACTAGTGTTTGAAAATAGCACGGTAAAGTGAAACATATTAAAGTAGTATTTGAAAATAGCACGGTAAAGTGGAAACATATTAAACTAGTATTTGAAAATAGCACGGTAAAGCGGAACAATATCATAGTAATATTTGAAAATAGTATGGAAAAGCTAAAACATATCACACTGCTATTTGAAAATAGGACGGTAAAACGGAAACATATTATAGTAATATTTGAAATAAGCACAGTAAAGCGAAAACATATCATACTAGTATTTGAAAATAGCACGGTAAAGCAGAAAGAAATCATAGTAGTATTTGAAAAAAGCACGGAAAAGCTGAAACATATTATACTAATATTTGAAAATAGCTTGGTAAAGAGGAAAAATATCATACTAGTATTTGAAAATAGCAGAAAAAAGCGGAAACATATAAAACTAGCATTTAAAAATAGGTCGGTAAAGCGGAAACATATCATACTAGAATTTGAGAAAATACCATGGTAAAGCATAAAGAAATCATAGTAGTATTTGAAAACAGCACGGTAAAGCAGAAAAATTTTATACAAGTCTATGAAAATAGCACGGTAAAGTGGAAACATATCATACTAGTATTTGAAAATAGCACGGTAAAGTGGAAACATATTAAACTAGTATTTGAAAAAAACATGGTAAAGCAGAAAGAAATCATAGTAGTATTTGAAAATAAGACGGAAAAGTGGAAACATATCATACTGCTATCTGAAAATAGCACAGTTAAGCGGAAACATATCATACTAGTATTTAAAAATAGCACAGTAAAGCGGAAACATATCATACTAGTATTTGAAAATAGCGCGGTAAAGTAGAAAGAAATCATAGTAGTATTTGAAAATAGCACGGAAAAGCTGAAACATATGATACTAATATTTGAAAATATCTTGGTAAAGCGGAAAAATATCATACTAGTATTTGAAAATAACAGAAAAAAGCGGAAACATATAATACTACGATTTAAAAATAGCTCGGTAAAACGGAAACATATGATAGTAGTATTTGAAAATAGCGCGGTAAAGCAGAAAGAAATCATAGTAGTATTTGAAAATAGCACGGAAAAGCTGAAACATATGATACTAATATTTGAAAATATCTTGGTAAAGCGGAAAAATATCATACTAGTATTTGAAAATAACAGAAAAAAGCGGAAAAATATAATACTACGATTTAAAAATAGCTCGGTAAAACGGAAACATATCGTACTAGTATTTGAAAATAGCGCGGTAAAGCAGAAAGAAATCATAGTAGTATTTGAAAATAGCACGGAAAAGCTGAAACATATGATACTAATATTTGAAAATATCTTGGTAAAGCGGAAAAATATCATACTAGTATTTGAAAATAACAGAAAAAAGCGGAAACATATAATACTACGATTTAAAAATAGCTCGGTAAAACGGAAACATATGATAGTAGTATTTGAAAATAGCACGGTAAAGCAGAAACAGATGATAGAAGTATTTGAAAATAGCACGGTAAAGTGGAAACATATTGAACTAGTATTTGAAAATAGCACGGTAAAGCGGAAACATATCATACTAGTATTTGAAAATACCAAAATAGATTTTGATCTGTTCAGGATTTGGATCAATTCAGGATTTGGAACAGTTAAAATCTAGGGTAGCAAAAAGTAACTGGCTATCAGCAGGCATTCGAAATGTTGATGTTAAAGGTGCAGCTTTCTAGATCAGACATCACAAGGGGAACATTTCTTGATGACATAATCTCAAAACTGTCCTTTTTGGGACTATTTTTGAACACAAACTATTCAGAAGGTGACAGAGAGTAAAAAGAGACAATGCGATTAAAAACAAAAATTTTATATCCATTTATTACGTGATAAACTAAAATGCACTTCTTCCCTAGACATTCTTGTCACAGCTCCACCATATATACCAGCCTAGTTCTGTGTTACAAAAGATATCACAAAGCAGCCATTTTCGTTCACAAGATCTTTTTATCTTCGCTTAAACCTAATAATAGAAAAGAACCAGGCAATCAGTTTCTGATCTTGACCGTGATAGACTAACAAAGGAATGATCTGCAACAACTGGCGATTCACTAAAGTGACGTTTAATCACAGTTGCAGTGACAAGATTTCAAATCTGCAGAGAAAAGGACTCACTTCTTTTTTGATTTGAACTGTCCACTCTTCTTCTTCGCTTTAACAGCAGACCTGTGAACAATAGAAGACCGGCATGTTATTTCTGCATTTAAATAAAAGACTTGTCGATTGCCACACCAACAATAACGGCGTGCTGAAGCACAGGCCTTAAAAACAGAAACTTGAAAATGGGTTCCTTGAAAAATTCATGATGTACAAAAGTTCTTCACAAACTAAAAAAGGCTCAAGCACTGACTTTGCAAGATTTTGCATATCTTTCAAAAAAAGGCAAATTAATAAATTTTAATTTCTATCAAAGTGAAAGGTGATGAGCAAGACCTTGCGAAGATATAAAAAAGAGAAGAAGAAATAAGAAAAAAAATTTAAGCTCAAGGTTAATTTAAAATTTTTCTATTTCAAGCTATAAAGGTATCCACTTTAACAAGTAAGTATATTGCACTGAAATTGTCTGCAAAATGTATATCGCAAAAAATTCTCATAATTTGAAAAAGCTCGATAATAGAAAACAGTGCCAATGAAAACGTTTTCATGGAAATGCTCTACGATGACACTGTTCTAAAAAAGTGGTCAATCTTTTTTTTTATATATATATTGCTATAAAAAATGGTTTGACTTGCTCAGTACAAAAGATGTGATGTGTAAGCTCAGGAATGGACTGCATCAACACACTGAGAAGGGTTGATTACCAAAAAAGATCATCAAAGTTCAATTTCACAATAAAAGGTTAACAAAAATGCTTTATTTGGGATTTACAGGTGAAAAGCAAATTCTTTGTGAAAATTATTTAAGTTGAAGTGCCAAAATCAAGTTGAGATCTGCGAACGATGTGTGTTTGTGGAACTTTTGAATGCAATACCTTAATCTGGTAAAGAAATTTTCTTTGAAAGAAAAAAAATTTATGACTTGGAAAAAAGCAAACACTTCACAAAACACTGAAAGCTAAAAACTGACATTTTCAAATTTTGTACAGCCAAAAAATTTATTTGAAAAAAGTCTATTGCAGCACACGTAACGCCCACTTGTTAACAGGAATATCAGAAGAGTAACTATTCTTTCTATAAAACCTCTCACTAAAGTCAAATCATGATATGTAAGGAGAGAAAATGGCAAAGGAATTCCGTACCGGGTTCGGAACTCCTTAAGTGATTTTAAACTTGAATCTGTCAACTCTTTTTCGAAACCCTGCTTTTTTGCTCTTTCTTCGGTCTTTTTCTTTTTGTGGTTTGCTGCAAAATGAAACAGTTTTCAACTGTTGTGACAATGGAAAATTAAAGGCTTTCCAAATTACAAAAAGAGACAAAATAAGAAAAAAGAACTAATTTGAAACTAGCGATTAGATAATGGAACTAGGAATAAACTAGGGATGGACTAGGCATATGGTTACATCGGTCAACGTCAAGGTTATAAATACAAAGGTTAAACTTTCGTGATCGATGAGTCTACACCTCGCGATTCCTACGCGTGGAATTACAGGGAAAATAGAATTGATCTTCAAAAATGAAAGCCAAAAGGTACAGACCTTCTTTCAAAACAGCCATTAATGGTCCCAACTTTCCTCATTTTAACACTATGTAAAATTACTGAAATACATCTTAACTGTGATGTTTCTCTATTTCAACGAAGCATCAGGCTTTTTTTCGAGCTTTTTGAAAGAGAAAAAAAATAACATCTAATTCTGTTCTGTCAGCAGAACATTTCTTCTACTTGCCAAAACCGTCATCCAAGCCAGACTCGTTAGGTTTGTACGGTTTTTGCATCTCTTAATGAAAGTTTGTTCAAGTCTGTTAATCGAATTACAGACCAACAGGTTTATGGTCCGGGACCCCAAAAACTGAGCCAATCTCACCTTCACCTTCTTCTTTAAAAACTAAACCCCATCATTCAAATTTCGATTATTTTAGCAGCATTCTGTGTTGAAAGCTTTCACTGTGTTGAAATCTTTTTGATGAAATGTTTTTAAGACTGAATATTTCTGGATATTATAGGAAAATTAATATGTATTTTTCGAAGATTCTGATTTATCAAACTAATTAGATTTCAACTTAAGATTGTCCTAAAGTTTCAGAGTGTTTGAAATTTGACTACATAAAAATTTTATAACTTCCACGGAACAGGTAATAAAGGCCAGTAAAAAAATTCTCGCAGATATGAAAAGGTTCCTTGACTTGATTAAAGACTTAGATGACAGCAAGTTAAGACAAAAAGAAACTGCCACGACATGCTCTTGCAACAAAGTGCTAAAAAAAAAGGCAATCGCATATACTTACGTCTTTCGCTTAAGGTGACAGGGTTGTTTTCTATGCAGGCGCGAAGTCTTTTCGATTTATTGCTTCTCTTTGTTGCTCTTTTCAAATATTCTTGTTCCTTTAGAGATTGAATTTCCTTTGCCGACAGCTTCTATTTAATGTTCAAAATAACAGTGGCATTAGAAACAAAGACTAATGTGAATGACATTGTTTGTGGAACTTAAAAACGCAGGACGTTGGTAAGTAAGAAGTTATTGACAAGCGTGCAGTAAGCAATAAAATCCAAATGACATTCAAACTAGTCAATTCTAACTAATAAGCAAGTCCTGCTTGAGACATCAAAACTTGTAAACGAAGTCACACAAAAATGTCCTTTAAAATATAGTCAATTCTCCATTGGAATATTCCAGCAAGTCACAAAGAGCAAGATGAAATCAATAGAATGCCCAAAGGTAAAGATTGTGAAGAAATGGAATAGAATAATTTTTCTAACCTTTTCTTTTGGAACCTTTTCCTTAGAACCAGATGCTGGACCTGGAATGGATTTATGAGTAATTATGCATTAATTTTTGCATCACGTTCTTATTTACCTAACTGGAAATAAATCAAATTGGAAATAAATGCATTAAGTAAATCAAACTTAATCAGAAATAAGAAAGAAATCAGTAAATCAGAAATAAACTACAACAATAGTGAAAGATCTCGTAGTTTTGCAGTTAGAGGATGCGATACAGTAAAACCCCGCAAACAAGAACCTGCTTTTCTGAAAAACAGACTGACTAGGTTCTTATAAATGTGGTACTTATGATATTTTCAGGGTGTGGTTCTTATCGCAAGGACATTAACAACTATAATGCACAAGATAAAAGTAGCTAGATTTCAGGATGACCTGACTGAATTTCAAATGTTAGAGGATATGGTATTTTGTTGGTGACAAACCAATTTCAATCAAACATGAAAAAAATGAAAATAAAATAATTTCTTTATCCCTGACATTCTTTGAGGTGTCCAGTTATCAAAAATGGTAAGTTTATTACATTGATATGGTAAAATGTTTTAGAAATACTTGGCTCCCATTTTCAGAAACTTGTATGCTTTTCAAAAACAAATTAAACATTTGCTTTGCTATGTTCTCTATGATCTCAATCACAAAAATGTCTATATACTTAAAAAGAGTGCCAAGGAATGGGTTTATTTGAATGCCTTATGTCACAAATTTCAATTTTCAGTCTTTCTTCAGTGCCTTTTGAAAATAGACTTTTCTCTATTTTCTGCGAGTCGTTTTGCAATGCTTCAAAAATGTCAAAAATGTTTCCAATGAATCTGTAATCCATGGGGAGTTCCACCCCCTTTCCGCCACTCTTGTTGAATCTGCAGCCTATACATTCTGCCTCAATTTCACCATGCTTTTCAAGAAATTTGTAAAAAGAGATGAAGGTTCTTCAGGAACATGCCCCACAATTGCGTCGTCCTTGGTCTTGATTGCAACTGCATTATCATCATACTCATTTTCATCTTGAATTTCACAGAACATAATGTCTCCAATACCTACTTTTATTTCATTCATGTAGGCATCATAACCTCGCATTATAGATTCACAAAACAACTCAATCTGTTTTGCCATTCTAGTTCTCGATATTTCCTGTGGCTGTGATTCTAGCATGGATTATTCTAGGCTCTACCATTCAAAACCTCTTTTCCACGAAATGGCCTCGAGTTGAAAATATAATGGCGGGAAAGGATGCTTCGTTCCCAGGATTGTGGAAGGAAAACCACGAGGGAAACGGAGTACTCGGACAGGATTTGTTTTCAAAACTGTTAATGGTGCAACGGATACTTTTTAGATTTGGCATTACAAAGAAAATACGCGTTGTTCCTGGTCGCCTAGATGTATGTCAGGTCCAGTGTGTAGTATGCAAATGCAAATTCACATCTCAGCAATATCTTGACATACATGTTCATTGGAAACATCAGGAATCTTTCTGTTTCCAAAGAGGCTGTTAACAGACCGCACATGTCAAACACTCAACCAGTGTATTTGGTAGGCACTGAGCACAATGATTGTCAGCCTTTTCAAGCTAGTCAAATCCAAACACCAAAGGGGGAAATTTGGATAGACTCCTCGGAGAGGAAATCCTACACTCTCGATTTCAAATGGAAAACTATTGAACTTCTAGACCAAATGACGCAAAATCAAATGAAGAATAAGTGGCAGAAAGTTTTAAACTTTATGGGAATTCCAAATAAGTGCTTGGTTGTAAAATGGAACAAGAAGCGTTTGAAGATCAAGGATGAGATAAATACAAACAAGCTCAAGAATGGGAAGGGAAATATAGTACCAGCAAGGCAAAGGAGAAAAATAACATCTGATAACATTGACCAAAGAGAAGAATTTCCACTTGCAGCAAAGTTAGTTGAATCAGAGTTTAAAAGAAGAAGACAACATGGTATTAGAGTTTCAAAATTATGGTTATGCAAGAGAATGAAGTGCAAGGTTGAACAGTTCTATGGTGTAACAGAGCTTCTTCTTTAAAAGCAAATAAGAATTGGTTCCAAAGATTAAAGAAAAGGCACGAATTTCCTTGCGTAACAGAATCAACAAGAAAAATATTTCATCAGAGGATTGCAGAGAAACCATTTAGATGCTTCATAGAAGTCTAAGGAAATCTCTTAAGACAAGCAGACAGCGCAATACAAATGCACGCAATGATAAAAAATGGGGCCACTGGTTCCCTGAGAACAGGAGTAATGTGGATCAAGTTTCACTCCCTTTTATTGTAAATCAAGGAAAGACCTATGATGGTAAAAGCACCAAGCAGGTATGGGTTAGTCAACCAACAAGTGACCTAGACAAAAGACAAGCTACTTTGCAGTTGTACCTTATACATAAAAGGATAAGGCAAGCAATCAGTAAAACCAGCCATCGTATTTAGAGGTAAAGGCAATGTAGCTATGGATTAGAAGTCACTGTATAACAATAGAATTGATGTCTACTTTCAACAAAATGCTTGAATGGATAGTAAAACAAAAAGAGAATTGACAGAAAGAACACTAAAACCAGGAATCGCTGATAAAGAAAATGAGAATGTATTATTTGCAGGTAATGTCTCATTTCAAACTGAGAAAGTTTTCCATGAAACTTGCAGAGAAACATGTAATACAATTGTTTATTTGCTTCCAGATTCGCAGACAAGACAAGGTCCAACCAATTGATGCAGGCATAGGAAGGATGTTCAAAAAGAAAATAGAGAATGAAATGGATAAATGGCTTGATGATGAAGAAAATATAGAGAAATGGTATGAAAAGATAAGTGCCAGGCAGAGACACGTACAGGCAGAGACAAAATGGGCAGGAGAGGCCTGGGAAGAGCTTCTAGAGTATGGAGATATATTTCAGAAATCATTTGAGAGAACTTGATGCTTATTGACAGTTGATGGCTCTGAAGATCAATTCTTCAGAGGTCAATTCAGATCCACCAGGACTTGAAAACTATACTTTCTGAGTTTGAGAATTTCATGTTTTATTCAATATGTACAATATCATAAGAACATGGAAAGAAATCAGTCTGTTTTTGGTTCTTATCTTTCGTTCTCTTTTTCCACAAAAGCAGTCCGTAAGTTCTTATTTTCCAATGTTCTTGTTTGCGGGGTATTACTGTACTACAAATGACGAAATGAACTTAGAAAAAACAGTACCCAGCACTTTGCAACCCTATATCCTGCTTGTTTAGGAGAGATGACTGTCAAAGCTTTTAAGAAAATTCTAACGCACTAAAAAGATTCGTATATGCAAATCAAAGCTAACCTTCTGTTTTAATAAACGAAATAATAGAGCATGATATAAACTCACCTCTTTTGATCCAAGATTTTGGGGGACGGCTCATAATTTCTTCATGGTGAATAATCATGTTCTTTGCTTTGTTTGCTTCCATCTCTGACATACGTAGCTGTGAAGTACAGGTGTATTTAGAATGATGTGCATGAGGTAAATGGCACTCAAGAAACTCACAAGCTTCTACGTATTAAGGTCTCAAGCGACACAAAAGAGTAATGAGATTGTACGAAATGCTAATACATAAGTTTGATGTACATGTTCCATGTTCACTTGGAACAGCATCAAAACATGAGACATATGAAATCAACAAAACTTTGGTAAAGATAGAAATCACAATCTTTTAAAAATGGATCATTTTTCTTGAAAATTGTTGTTTGTGGAAAAGCAAAGAAGCAGCGTGAAGAATAAATGAAAAGGTAATTCGATAAAAAACCTCTTTTTCTTCTGCCTCATCCTTTAAGATATCAGCTACATCTTTTTGAACATCCTGTATCTTTTTCTTGAATGACTCAATGATATCTAAAAGAATTGAAATTTAACCGAATCGTTAATGAACAATGAAAACTGGGAAATGCATAATCCTGAAAACAACTAACTGCTAGAAAACACGCGGATTTACTAACTTTAACTTCTTGATACTGTTTAGTACGACAAGGATTTAAGGCAGGATGAAATGCAAATTCAAAATTTTGTTTTGCAAATTCTTAAACGTCTCTATTAATTGCAGCAACACAACAAGTAATTTATGGACTATAAACGAAGTAGAATTTAGAATGAACGAACCTGGTGGAATGATTCGGTGCTTGACAGCCACCGCGGAATTCTTTATTGCAAACTTGAGATTCTTCCTTTCTTTCTCCCCAACTAATGTTATTGACCTGATGGAAAATAAAAATCTAAAAAGTAATCTTAATTCTAAAAGGCAGGAAAGTAAGAAGCGTGACACTGCCTTACAAAAACTAAATACTTACTAAAAGTGCTTTTAAGGTCCAGATATCACAAGTTTTTTTTTGAAACCACCGTGAAACTTTTCGCTGATTTCGATGAATTAAAGTATTTCCAAAGATAGAATGTGAATATACTGTTAGAAGGCTCGGAAAGTCTCAAAACACAGAATAGAGGCTAAACAAAGCATGCCTCCAGTGACGTCAGGATGTATCGCAGATGTTGCTCGAGGTGTATGAAAATAAAATAGGCCTACTGAACCAACACGTTAACAGTCCATCCAGCTTGCGTTGGGATGGAGAAAAAGCGAGTGTTGTATATTAGGCAAAAACAAAGATTATGACGAGGAATGTTTAGACCTAACACAAACAGGAAATAATAGCGTTTATTTCAACATGTTTTGAACCAGAGTTAGAAAGCTGCCGCCATATTAAGCTGTCTGCTGCGGTGACTTGATTTGGCCTAGCCACACAGAAACGATAATGATCATGCTTAGAGCTCACAGATGGCGGAAAGTGAACTGGATTTCATGAGTGAACTCTCTCTATATATATAATTAAGCTAGCTTCGTTGTTCACTTGATATTGTTACCAAACGAGAACTCAATTCGTTGAAATTGTTGTCAACTCCACCTCTACAGCCGTTTGTGTGGATCAAACCATTTGACTCAAATTACGTTACAGATTCTTTGCTTCGTTCACAGCTTAGGCCAAACTTTGAACAGCAATGGCAATAAAATGAGAGACGATATAGCAATTCCGAAAAATCTTAAAAAATTAAGCGTTTTCTGACCTTCCAAATTTTCCAGCTCGCGCCGTTCTGCCAACGCGATGAATGTAGCTTTTAAACGATGTGGGCATATTAAAACTTATTACCTGGAAAATATAAGGTAAACAGATTCACGTTAAAAAGGGAATGGCCCTTAATTTATGTAAAATACTATGGGTGAGATCTTTTAAAGAAAGATTTGCTGTACGGGCGGTCACAGAAAAATAGCATTAAAATAAGGAACGAATTTGTGATGATAGTGGCAGCAAGTAACTATCAACTTACAGTCTTCACACCAGGGATATCCAGTCCTCTTGCAGCAAGATCTGTTGCAACTAATACATCAACCTTAGAATCTTTGAAATTCTCCAATGCCTCTAGGCGCTAAAAAAGGGCATCTTTTGAAATGTGATTCATGATAACGAATACATGAGTATAGAAATGATTTACTTGCAAATGCTAAAAAGAAGAGGCAAATATCCCAATATGATGCCTACTTTCAAATTTAACTCGAGCGGACAATCTTACTATTTATTAGTTTAATAAGCTCAAAGCACAAACCTGAAGTTGATTAAGATCTCCATGTAACTCTCCGACTTTCAATCCGAACATACCAAGAATAATTCTTAAATTATGGGCCAATTTCTTTGTCTGACAAAACACGAGGCAGTGTTCATTGAACGTGCGACAGCAAAGTGCTACAACAGAAGCAAACTCAACGGATGAACACATTCAGAAAAGCAGCCGTCTTTAGCTAAATGACGGCTCGTAAATGGCAATTTCAGCAAAAGCATTATTGATAGACTGTGAATTGATAATGCTTCACGAAAAATGTGAACTGTATGATAATGTCCTAATGTATTCCTATTAATTAATTTTCTAGAATTAAAAATTGAACAACGAAATACCAGTTGCGATAGCCAAACGATCCCCTTCTCTTGTTGGACGTATCCGGACAAACTCTTGCTGTAAACAGGAAGCAACATCCGTGTTTTGGTCGACAAAGACGCGAACTGGGCGGTTAAGCGATAAAGACACCAGTTCTTCAACCTGGAGAATCAAGGGAGAGCAATCACGAATGTGAGGTTTCTTTCAGGCTCATGATGTTCAGAGCAAAAGCCAGTAGAATTACAACAACTTTTAAGAATTCAGACTTCAGCATACCTGGTCAGTCATTGTTGCAGAAAACAACATAGTTTGTCTTCCTTTCTGACACTGTTTGATTATCTCTTTCATTTGATCCTCAAAGTGTTCTTCCAGCATTCTATTCAAAAATAAATTTGTAAATTTTTCAAATACATTTTTGACACGCAAAACAAACACAACACACAAGGGAAATTTCTTGCATTACATATTACATATGTTATATTTTTAAGTATATTCACACCTGTCTGTTTCAATTTTGAAGCCCAATTATATTGATTAAACGCGGCAATACAATTATTTTTTGTTTCATCACATCATGACGCAATTTTAGGCACGTGAGACAAAAAAAGAGAAACTGGCAAATACCTGTCTGCTTCATCAACAACAAGAATCTCAATATTTTGCAAACCAAACGAAGGTGTGTTTTGCAAATGATCTACAAGTCGTCCTGGCGTGGCAACAATAATATCTGGATTTCTTCTAAGCTCCGCTTCCTGGTCCTTCATCTTCATACCGCCTTGACAGAAGAAGTCGAATAATCAAATTGCAGTGTTACAGCAAGATAGGATTAAATGATCTAATAAAGCTGTGTGCCTCACGAATCTTCCGTTCATTGGTCTTAGTTATGGTCGTAAGGTAACAGGAACAGTAAAAATCTAAAAGCAATTGAGATGTGAATCACAACGAACAAAATAAGGCACAAAGATAATTCGCTGCGATAGTTGACAAATGGTTCACTAGATGAAGGCAGTGAAATAGAAGACAGCAGGTTGTTTATATGGGCCTTCTTTATGAAATAAATTCGTTATGTTCTGTATTTTAACAGATGGCACACCCAAGATTCATGGTTTGTACCACTGACAGTCGAAAAGCCCGGTCACTTCTTGGCTATAATTTACGCCCCATACTCTTAGAAGAGGTGGATAAAAATATGCTAGCTCGGTGGTATTGAGGTAGGCAAGGGTTGATCATTCGTGGTTAATCATTTGCCACATTGCAACGCACACATACAGCGAATCACCACGAATTGTTTCAGCAACAGCGAATAAGTAACTATACAAACCTGATGCTAAGCAAATTTGCACATCTAAATACTTCGCTATTGACTTGCAAACTGTATATACCTAGAATTGATACTTTCTTTTAATCAAGGAAAAAAAGTCATATTTACATTTCTGCCTCTAAACTTCATAGAATACCAAATTCACAGTGAGGCTCACAAAGGTTTTACTTTTGACTTTAAAACTGGTTTCTTAGACGTGTTTTGATTTCAATTTGATCAAATGAAATAGAAAATTTCTTGGCAATAATATCCATACCTGCACTGCCAGTTCTCTGGTTGGTAGAAGAATTAAAACTCTGGAAGTTGGAACCTGTTTTGGTCTGAAAAGAAGTCTTTCGAGGATTGGGAGAATGTAGGAAGCTGTCTTGCCTAGGAATAGAAAAACAAATAGGCAAACAAAAGCATTTTTGATTTTGTCTGGCTTATTATACAAGGGAAACATGCATATATAGGAATCATATGCATGTTCAGAATTAAAGACATTCTTTTCTGGTAGAAGAAGTTGAATTTTTCTAAGTTATTGTATAAAATAAAGAGGAATTACCAGTTCCAGTCGCTGCACAGGCACAAATGTCTTTCCCAAGCAGAGCAACCGGAATAGTAGAGCACTGAATTGGTGTAGGGCGCTGGAAGCCAAGCTCATTAACAGCCTAAAATATAAAATAACACGTTTATCATCAAGAGGCTTTTCAAAATAAATATTTATATAAAATACAAATCTGCATAAAAAAGACGAATTGCTCCTGAGATTGCTTGATTTAAGCTTGTCAGTAAAAGGCCAAGTAAGTTTGAAAGTAGAGCATAAATGATGCTTAAAACGGCTCATCTTTAATAAAAGCCACATCAAGTTATTCGCGGTAATTAGATAGATAAGATAGATAAACTTTATTTACAGAGGATAAACCTGGTTAGCCTAACAACTAATCTTCTCCAGGGACCTCAAGGCTAAAAAGGAGTCACTCCAGAGTGAAAGTGGTTACAAAGAATTACGTACCCGTAGCAAAGGTCTTGAAAGATTAAGCTTGGAAAAATTGGCTTGTAACACCTGTGGTTCTGGGTGTTCAAAAAAATTGCTCTCATCCATTATCTTGTCTGGCTGCAATTTAATTTTGATATTGGTTTTCAAGTAAGATAAACATAGCCCATTCTCCTTCAGCAATGAAAAAGTATCACAAAATTTAAAACTGGTAAAATAAGTTCTGACCTAAATCTGCAAATCTTATATCTTTGTCGCAATTAGTTAAATCGCATTTTTTCGTAAAACTGGCACTAGCAAAGTCAAATTGTATTCAATTTTTTTGCGGTACAGAATTTGAAAATGGCTTTGAAAAAAGCAAACATTTTACGACATACTAAAAGCTTTTTCGTCTGACACTCCTCAGAGCATAAAACGTCAGAATAAGGTTCCGAAAGAACACGACATGTTTCGGATAATTGGCAGAGCCCGGTCGTCCTTTCATCTAGCAGTTTTGGAGTCGATCTGCATAAAAACGAAAAAGCAGTCATTGTGTACACAGAAGGAGTTCGTTTTCTCTCTTGGACACCATTGGTAAATTTTCTTTAGGCTCGCGGCACTGATTGGCCAACTATACCTTATTCTGACGTGTTATGCTCTGAGAAGTGTCAGACGAAAAAGCTTTTAGTATGTCGTAAAATGTTTGCTTTTTCAAAGCCATTTTCAAATTGTATTATAAAAATTATGAGAGTGGATTAAGTCTAAAGACATCAACGCAAGTCAAGAAATTAAATACACTTCAACGTTGAAAGATACACATACATTGTTAAATACCGAAATTAGATATACATACAAATCAAATACACATACATCGTCAGACGAGCACTCATCTTCGCTGCTCGTTTGCTCATTCTCTCTTGCAGCCAATAAATATTCCAAATCTATAATATGATTTACGTGTTCAATAAGATAATATACCAAACAATGCTGCAAGTTATGGTAGAAGACTGTCCTGGATAAATTACTTAAGCAGAGTTCTATAGTAGGTAAATCATTGATGAAAATTATTCTGAAAAGAGCGCTACAAGAACAAATTGAAAATTCAGGGAAGTGCAAAGATTCTATGAAAAAAGTCAACGATTGACAAAGATAGCAATACAAGACTTACCATTCGATTGAGACTGGATTGATTCATCCTTGCCATGTACTGTTTCAGATTCTGCCTCTACAACCTTAAAAAAGATAAAAAGGAGAAAAAGTTTTAACTGGAGAGGAATATGCTGTCAATCGCACGCTACTGAATATATCAATAATCATTAACATAAAATTATGTTTCAAAGCAAGCATAAAAATCATGACACTTGTTAATTATGTAATGACCTTACATGCATGGATATTTCAAGTTTGAGACGATGGCTTTCTCTTCAATCGCAATGTAGAAAGAAATCAAAAGTAGCAGATACTAGTTGATATTACTCACATTCACAATACTGAAATCGTTTTTTCATATATAAAAATTGTAGAAAATTGGGAAGTATGTTTCACATTAACATATATTCAAAATGGCTAAAATTATCATATTTAAATGGCGAGAAGAGAAAGGAAGAACAAACCTGTTTATTATTCCGTTTCATTTCTATTCTATCTTCAAGACTGAATGTCGATTTCTAAAAAAGGAAAGAATCCGAAATGAAATGATATGACTAAAAATTTTGGAGTTTTCGTTGAAGTTACCTTTAAGCAGAGAATGTTAACAGTGTTTGAAAACTAGGTTTTGTTGCATGCCTTTAATGAATTCAAACCAAAATACAAATACAAGTTAACCAAATAAAAAGAAAAAATTCTTGGATTATCAAGAAAATGGAACAACATTATCAATAATGCAATACCTGACCCCTCGCTGACTTCTGTACATGTTTGTCAATTTTCCAGTGGTTATCATCATGAAGAGAATCCGATTCAAAAAGAAAATCATCACAGAACATTCCAGTATTTTTCAACTTCAACTTCTTTTTCTTTTTACTTGTGACCTGTGGAAGTTGTTTGAAAATGGATAGAAACTTAAAGGTAAACAGAAATTAATACAATGAAGTTGCAAATTGAAATGATAAAACATTTGTCTATCGATTTAGAAGAAAATACCGCCATGTCTCCAATAGTTGTGGGCAGTAGTTATGGAGGACTTGTTACACAAACATTTCTGCTTCACATGCAATTAATGATTTACTACTATAGACTCTAGGACACTGGGCCTTAAGCTGTCATGGTTTATGTCAGTGTCCTGTCGATCAATTTGCTACTTTACAGAGCGCAATACGTTGGAATTATGCACAATTTATTAGTCATTATTTGTTAGTTGCTAGTATTGGATAAAATTCATACATCTACATGGAACGAACTTTTGCATTGAATTGGAAATCCATAATGCTAATAAGATTTATCAATCAAAATGAAAATTAACGGGTGGATTATCTGGCAAAACATGTAACACAGTACTGCCTGAGGCATGGCGAAGCTGGTACTGCATCGCTGGTTGTATGAGCTTCCGGTTGAAGGCCCCTTCAATCAAGTACCGAGACCAGGGCGAGACACTAGCTCGGTTGCCACCAGGGTTACCAAGGACCGCGCCTTCTGTTGGACATCGCGGCAGAGGTGAAAAGTAGTTAGAGGTGAAAGGTGAAAAGATCTGTGCCAGGAGTAACATCACCATTGACACTTGGAATATAAAAACATTGAACGATGCAGGAAAACGTGAAGAACTGGAACACGAGTTGACAAGTTACCGCTGGAATATCATAGGGTTCTACTAATCACGATTACTAAAAGCTAGAATAAAAAGTGCGCAGAAAGGTCCACGACTGTGTTGGAGCGGCCAAGAGGGCACTCATAAGAAAGGTGTTGGGTTCATTGTGCACAAGGACACTGTGAACTGTCCGCTGAAAAAAAATTAAAAAAATTAATAAGTGTTCGCTGATTGGGTCTTTCCACCTATTTTTAAAGAAGCTCAGCTACTTCTTGTAGCAAGAACAAGAAAAGAAAAGAAGCAAATCCAAGACAAAAAGGTTTATTCAGATCTGGTCTAAAGAATTTTGGCGGACGGCTGGTAAGTCGCTCTACTTGTTGGAATCAGGCGGGCGATTTTAAGAAAATGTAAAATGTATCAATAAAATTTTTGATGGATCCATTTATAAAAGACCACACACGTTAGTAAGAAGGTAGTCTCAAAAACAAAAAGGGAATTATCTTTGAAGTTTTTTCTGCAACTGAACAAAATGAACAACAAGTTTTACTACTGTGCTTCGTTATAATAAATTCATCCTCACTTGAATCTGATTCTCATTCACTATTTCTGATATTGCAGAAATCTAACTTGTTGCAGGGTGTTTTTAGCAACTTACCAAAATCTCTGCCATATCGTCTCAGTGTTAAATTTCCTGTTTTTGATTTAACATAACTTGTTTGAGCAACATGTGAATTTGGTGTTGATTCAATCCAATTGACACTTATTCACCTTTCTTAGCCAAAGTTTCCTAAACAGGATTCAATTTCCTGTTTTAGAGTCAACCGAACTTGTTTGCGAATTACATAGTTGGGAGAGAAATTTCAAGAAAGGGAGCAATTAAAATTACCCTAAAAGAGGTCTATAGTTTGGCATGTCACAAGTAATACTGGGACCTTGTTCTTATGTCAAGAAACAATTTAGTTGACGAATATGTATGCGAGGCATGAATTTTTTATAGATTTTAATTTTTCCCATATTTTACTAGCCTGATATGAAACCAATGTTACTTCATCAAGTATAAAGTCCTTTAATGTTTAAGACATGACAATTGCCTGTTTACCTTTCTTCTTTTCTATGAATTCTTTTTACTGTACAAATGGTATCTGATAGAGCTAATATTAGAGGGCTGGAAAAATAACTTGTCTTTGTTTCTTCACTATGAGAGCATAAAAAGAGAACCTAACTCGATATTTGGAAAAAATGAAGTTTAGTGTATGTATAATCATCTCCAAAAGAAAAAATCCAAACATCTACACTGCCATATGATTTTTTTCAAGTTATTTGCGATATGGTGAAAAACTTATGGATTTGTGAATAGCTCAAGAAAAGTTGACCATTTGGTATTTTTGAACTTGTATTTGTCTCTGGGTAGTTTTGTAGATTTGTAGTGAATTTGTAGAGCCACAGCATTTCTTAAACTGAAAATATTTAAATAAAGTAAATTCAAAATGGCCGATTTTTGTCGAGAAACACGATTTACATTAAATTTAAAAAACGCACAACTCATAAACCATTTGGCGTTAGATGCTTCAAATTTCAGGACTTTCTACTGATATCTATTTCTGGTAAAAACTTCAAAAAAATCTGTTAGGTAAGGGTGTCAACATTCCAAAAGTATAGATGATTTGATATGGATGCCCGAATTTAGCCTAGCATTGCACAAACAAATGCCAGAAACACCCAGAAGCATCTATGCTAGTGGCATTTTGCCTTCCCCCAGTTGTAATTTATTTGGTTGTGACATCACCAGAAATTAGAAGAATCCAGCATATGACCTGGCATAAATAATGACAAGAAATTACAAAAGCTCCTTCTCTAATCTAATCCCCACATATCTGTTGACTAAGGATTGCAAGGCCAAGAAATTTGCTGAATGGCTGTACTCATTTTGTATACAAACTCGATTAACAAGCTAAATTATTGTAACTGTCCATTTCATGTCAGGAAAATAGGCATTTGTTTCTGGATTTTGTCATTTATCAAGATTATCGAAGCACAGGAACACCCTCTACCATTAGCTCAGTGTGCAAATTTGGCTGAAATTGTACAATATCCAGTGTTTTTGGTTGGTTTACAAAATCATGAAACAGCCATATTAAGAATTTCACGCAGCCTGAGTGCTAAATCATGGAAACACTGAAAAACCATAACTGACCATTATAATTAGATAGCACCATTTATTAGTGATATTTAATTGCCTGATTGAAAATTCTAGTTTAATTTTTTAAAAATTGCATACCAACAATAATTTACCATAGTTTTATTTATGAAAAGTTTGTCTTATTGTGTTAACCTGCTGCCATCAAGTTAATGATGCTGGTATAATTAAAACATTCATTTTTTATCATTTAATGGATTTCATATGCTGTATATAATAAGAATTGTTTGAATTTATCAGATATCTGCATGTTTGTTGTGTTGTTAAAAGTTGAATTGTATTGAATCACTGAAATTTTAGACTTACAGCTTCTTTTAGAACATCTTCCACTGCCAATTGTGAACAGTGATTGGTTCATTAGTGTCTTCATAAATGAACAGTGAACATAGGTGATTCAAATAAACTTTTTTAACAAATAGAATAGAGTTTTGTGTGCATTACTACTCCTAAAATGACAATCAGGTTTTTTTGCAAAATGGTAACGTTTTGTGTAGGAACACAGATTTATTGAGTATTATCCAATGAAACTCGTCTTTATTCAAAAAGCTAAAGAGCAGTACAATGTTATTTAAAAAATAATGGAAGATTGAGTTGATTCGCATTAAAAATTCAAGAAAGAATAACTGAAATACACTTTTTTTCTATTAGAAATGAAGGTTGACTTGGAGTATTCCAGTTTCTTAATGGCTATAGGAAATTCCAATATACTCATTCTTTCTTAAGAGTTTCTTAATCTGAAAAAGCACAGAAGAGCGAAAAAATAACATGATAAAAGTTGGCGAATAACATATACATAAACCTCAAAGCATAATGGGAAGCAGAAATGCGGATCAAAAGTAACGAGAGAGTTCAGACAGGGTGAATGATTGGTTCTATGTTTTTGACAAATCCCAACCATCTATCTCACCTTGTTGAAGAGACAAAGAGCAAAAATGAATTATTCCTGTTTACGAACTTTTTTAATTTTTCCCCAATGCCCAGTTGTCGTTTCTTATAGTTTGCTTCTTATAAAAAATGAGTGTATTCATAACACAAATTTTGTACTTGACAATGTTGTGTAACAATTCTCATTCTTGCTATTTTAGGCTTTATGTTGTTCCTTTCCTGCACAACCATTATCTATTCCATTGCTAGTTGTAACAGGTAATACTATAGTTTGTTAACATTTGATGTCCAAAGAAACAGAAATTTACTTCTTATAACGTTATTTATAAAAACCAGATATCTCTTTGACGCGACATTATTTATGAATACCCTGATAAATAGCGTTAGGTAGTTAAAACATTAGAGAGTGAGAAGAAGCAGATTCAATGAGAGCGTTGTTATAAACAACTAGGTGGGCAGAAAAAAGCTCCTGCAAAACTTTTTTGCATGGGGTTTTCCACGGTGCAGACTATAGCCCGCGTCTGCGGGAAAGGCCTGTTCCTCCCTATTGTGTTACTACCCATTATTTCATGGACCTTAACTCATGCAATATTGTTTACATGGAAGTGGATTTTTCCAAATTTCCCGACATAACAGACCAGAAAACTTCATTTAAAATAATACAACGTTTGTGCAAATAATTTTAGGGAAAATTTTACTTGCTTATTTTGAGGTAATATTATATCCAAGTAGAGCAATCTTAAAGCTACTTATCTGTCTAAAATTTACCCCAATATTTGTTTCAATGAATCCAGGAGAAATTTCTGTTTTATTTGAAACAAACATGACCAATTTCATTTTTTTTCTCTGATGAAGCCCTGTATGCTTGGGGCGAAATATTAGCATATTCTTTAAATTTAATTCATTTTGAAAATTTTATCTCGTGACATTGGATTCTCGTTGTCATATTGCTTTGTTCCTATATATCTTTCATGACCAATTTGTCGTTTCTATGTAGAATAAAAATTATTTTTGCCAATCCTAAGGAGTTACCACTCATTGGAACAATTTGCCAGAGAAGATTGCAAATGCTCCTACTCTAGACAGCTTTAAGAACTGTTAGTAAGTATAAAAATTAGCCAGATTAGAATTTTAATCCCCCGCACAATCCAAGTATCAGCTGCGATTCCTGCTGCGCATTTCTTTTAAAATGATTCATCCAGCAACACAGGATTCTTATTTAATTGTAAAGTTTTAAACCAAAGTACTGAATTGTTTGTAGACCGTAATGGAAGCATGAAGGAGATAGCTTGTTATGAACTTAAAAAGATCGCCTCTTGTAGCCTGGCGAGTCCCAATTTTATAAAAAGACGAATTTGTCTGAAAGTAATCATGGAAGCATGAAGGAGATAGCTTGTTAAGAGATTTATAAACAGTTAGGTTAAGATGCTCAGGTGCAGAATATCCACAATTTTTAAAGTCTTTAATGACTGTAACAGTGGCATGCTAGGAGAAAGGAAGATTTCAAATTTAATGCAGCGAAGAATTTTCTTTTGAGGATTAAAGAGTGGGTTTAGGTAGGACTCGAAAGTCAATCCCCAGGCTGAAATACCATAGTTGAGGAAAGACAAAAAAATGGAGTTGTAGAGAGAGACAAGAGCAGGCAAGGGGGCATAATGCTGCACTTTGAAGAAATACCAGCAGTTCTAGAAAGTTTTTTACAAAGCTCAATTGTGTGGTACTTCCAAGTCAGATATTTGTCTATGAGAACTCCTAAAAATTTTAGATGCTTAGTCCATTGAATATACTGTTTACCAATTTTGACCTTGGTGAATTCTGACAATTTCTTCCTGGGGAAGTGAAATAGTAAAAAGTTTGTCTTTTCAAAAGCTTATTTGAATCAAGCCAAAGCTTAACTTTCTTTAGTTCTCTGTTGATTTTTTTGGTTAGAAGTTGAAGGTTATCAGAGTCACAGTAAATGTTGGTATTGTCAGCAAAATGAAAAAAAGATAGAGACTGTGATCAATTTGATAGGTCATTGAAGTAAATTAAAAATAGCAGAGGCCTAAGAACTGATCCTTGGGGAGCACCACAAGATATGTTTGTGAGAGAAAAAGAATGGCCATTTATTGAAACAAACTGTTTTATTGGTTAATAAGGTAAGATTGAACCCAACTTAGAGCAGTGCCCCTGATACCATAATGTTCCAACTTTTTTAGAAGTATATCATGGTTGACTGTATGAAAAGCCTTTTGAAGATCAATAAAAATTCCACATCCAAATCTGTTTTTATCCAAAGAAGATTTTATAGTTTCAGTTGAACTAATAAGAGCATGATCAGTCGAGTGACCTGTGCGGAAACCAAATTGCATGCAGGATAATACCTCACAGACTTCAAGAAATTGGGACAGGCGCTAGTGCATTAATATTTCAAATAGTTTGCTGAAAACCTGCAAACATGATAATGAGTTTGCTGAAAACCTTATAATGAATAAACATGATAATTAATAAATAGTTTGCTGAAAACCTGCCACATAACAGCAAACATGTAAAGGATATTTTTATCTTTCCTGGGAGTAAAATAAACATGGGACAGGATGACCAAAAATTTTCATTACAATGCATGTAGATTTCAAAGTTTGAGCAGATTTTGGTTTACGGAAACTATCCTCATCTGGTTGGGTCCCCCTCGTTCTTAGTTTCAGGAATTATGAAAGATGTTTATCTTTGCTATATTGTTTTTATCACCGCTACTGATGTTATTAATGTTCTTCTCTGAAATGTAGACCCAAAAGCTACATACTGTGTTTTAATGGTAATTAGTCTCAACCGCACAAAATCTTTATTCGTCCTATTTGCAAATGCGCAATTTTCATGGACATGAAACAGATCCCCCACGAATTTTTTAAGATTCCAATCCGGAAAATAAGTATAGGAGGGATAGGCAAGATTGTGTTTAGTAGAAGTAAAAATCGAAGCAGACGCAGCGATTTATTGATGCCATCTAATGTGTACCGCTACATATTGAAAAATTTACCTCTTCTTTCATTCCATCATCGCTGTCTTCACAGATTTCAACATCTTCGTCGGATTCGATAGTCCCTATCCTATTCATGACTGACGCCATTTTTACTGAGAAGCGTGCTGTTGTTGTGGTCGTTCAACACAAACGCGGAGTTTTCTAGAAAAGCCTGGATCGAGGAACTTTCATTACAGATTTGTTGGTTCAGAGGACCGCCAAATTTAAATAGTCTGGTGGATTTGTGGTCATGATTAAAAAGCCTGACAAAAGGTCATGAAAGTTATAGAAACTTTGCAGTCTTACGGTTTGAAGAATTCTTTTGAAAATCAAACCAAAACTACAAGGGATCTGAATTCATTGATGAAATTAGCAAAATAAGTTTCGATTCTATAGCACTCTCGCACAATAATCTTGATGATAAACTGCTTTCAGGAAACTATTCTAAATGTTATCGAAAAATACTGAAGGCTGTATCTAAAAAAAAGCAAGACAGTAGATAAATCCTTGGGTTACAAACGGTATATCAGGCCCGCTGGAACCGGGGGCTGGGGGACTGCACTGAATGAGAATTTAATGGGCAGCCCCCCCCCCAATATCAATTTAGTTCCGGCGGTACTGTATACTGAAATCGATTTTTAAAAAAATTATCCCAAATCAAAAGTAAAAAAGATCAAAAGTCCCCCCCCCCTGCAACAGAGTTTGTTTTGACCCCTGCAACAGAGTTTGAGATACTTGATCAGATAAACAGTTTGGACACCTCAAAAGCTAACAATCATTATGACATACCAGCTTTGCTTGTTAAGGTAATGAAATATCATACACTCCCCTCACGAATATACCCGGACAGTTCGAAGATCGATTGCGCTTTCAGACAAAAACAAATTTAGGCAGTCTTTCCACTAACCTGGGTTAAAACATATTCGGGTTAAAAGTTAACCGTTTTGAAAGTGAACGTCAAATGAAAGTCATTTGAAAGTGAAAGTCAATGGAAACGGCATTTTTCTTCGACCCGTTTTTAATCCGTGTTTGATCATTCCCACTAAGCCGGGTTAAAATGTATCCAGGGTGAAAAGTTGTAAGAGAAATCAGTATTTGCATCAATAATCCTTCAATTTCTATCGTTGTATGCCAATGGAAGCAACATTGACATTCAGGATTTTGTTTTTTGAATTTTGGCGCCATCTCAAATTTTAAACGTTGCTATTGTTGCAAGTGGGTCAGAAGTAATCCGGGTTTCAGTGTTTCCATTAACTCGCAGGTGGGTCAAAAGATACCCGGGTAAAAACTGACCCACTTTGAGAGCCGTTTTCAAACTTATCCGTTTTTCAAGTGGGTTAGTGGGAACACGACGCAGAAACGGATAACTTTTAACCCAGATATGTTTTAACCCAGGCTAGTAGGAAGGCTGGCGAAAACGACTTGTTAACTTTGTGATAATAATTTTTTGAGAAACCCTTTTAAAATAAACCAAAACATTAAAATGATGCAAAATATCTGTGCTTTTTATCCGTTATATTTTTTTGAGAAACCTTTGCGCTACAAGCTTTACGCAAATCAACTGATATCAAATAAGCGGAAAACAGCAAAGTCAGGTTACTTGGACTCAGTTAAAATCGGCAAATAAAACATGGTAATTTTTTACAAACTGGTTATTGAGACAAAAATATTTTCGATTAAAGAGAAATACAACGTATTTACTCTCAGTTGGAAAAAATGTTTGCATGGAGATGCCACCGATCGATTATAAAACATGGATGACATTTGGTAACATTTTACCAAATCAAAAACTTTCGTTCAAAGCAGACACAAAGCCATATTATTTCTTTACCGCTGCAAGTCTTCCTGAAATCAGTCGGTACGAGGGTACATTTACAATTTTTACCAATTTTCTTGCAATTTTCTTGTAAGTTCAATTGTTTATGGACATTTAATACAATTTTGCGTGATGATGCAAACCAGTTTTGACGCAAAATTGGTTAGGGCGGAACGCTCAGACGTTGGTGTCGCGAGAACTCTTGCTCTTTTTGACCGTGAACATTTTTTTAGACTTCTTATTTTTCAATTTTTTTTGCATAGCTTGAAAGTTGGAGTCTTTGTGCATCCAATATTATTAGCCATTTATTGATGGCTTTTTTCCATCATTGTGAAAAAACATTATCTCTAGACACTGCTCAGAAGTCAGTTCATGTGTTTCGGTCGCTACCATCTTGAGGAAAAACCCTCGCAGAGTTTGATTAAATATCGACAAAATTATATTTTTTCGACGAATACATAGATTAAAGGCAAAAAAAACACTTCAAGAAAAAGTTCGAAGAAAATGATTTAAACTTTTTCATGAAAACTGACACTGACAGTTGTAAACAAACTTCTCTAACAACAGATTCGCAACTGAATTCGAAACTGTCCGGATACTTTCGTGAGGGGAGTGTATAAGCAAGCCCTCAACATTCTAATCAATTTCTTCTTTAGCAGCAGGTACAATGTCAAGTCAATGAAATACGCAAGTACTGCCAATTCTCAAATCGGCATCTAAATTTGACGTTTCAAATTTCCGACCAATCTCTTTATTATCCTTCTTTAACAAAATCTTTGAAAAGGTGACGAATGAGAGACTATGTTAATTTATTGTTTACAGAAAAAATCTTTTAGCCTCGTCAAGTTGGGTTCAAAAAGAATAAATCAACTTTCCTTGATCTATGCACAAATCTTAAAGTCATTTTAAAGAAAAAATCATCTTTCTGGCCATTGCAAGATTATTTGATTAAGTTAATCATAAGATTCTACTTAGAAAACTGGAATATTAGGGAATTGGAGGATCTCACTTGAATTGGTTTCAATACACATACATACATACATACATACATACATACACACATACATACATATACATACATACATACATACATACATACATACATATACATACATACATACAATTTTACGTGGGCTGATGTAGACCTGCAACGTAAAATTGGTATAATAAAAGAAAAAGTTGAAAAATTTACAATACAAGCTTAAACTTTAAAAACATATATAATCTACAAATCTGTTTCTTATGCAAACTGCCCCTTTAGAAAAATTTATACTTTTCAACTTTTTCGTATCTTCTTTTAGTTTTGTCCTAAAAATCTGTTTAGTTTTTGCTTGTTTAACATTTTTCGATATTTTATTCCAAATAAGGATACCCCTGTAGTTAAAAGCGTATCTTTGAAATTCAGAGTTTAATCTTGTTATTTCTAATTTATATTCTCTTCTCTTTTATTTCATGAAAAAGTTTTCCATTCTCTGTTCATATTTCTCTCCAACTATTTTGTAAATTTCAATTGCTACTTTTCTCTTGTATATGTGAATTATTGGGTCCCAGCTTACTTTCTCTAGAACTTTATTACTCCTGACCGTTCCAGGGATGTTTTTTATTAACATTGCTGCCCTTGCTTGCTGCTTTTCAATTCTTTCAAATTTATTTTGTGTACATGTGCCCCATACAAGCATTCCGTATGTTACTTTTGGGATAACCGTTTTGTAATAAATTTCTTTAAGTGTTTGAGCTGGAAAGAACTTGACCTTTCTTAGCATGGCTATCATTCCTGCATACTTTTTATAAACTTTTTCAATGTGTGAATGTCAATCCAGCTTATTGTCCAAATATAGCCCTAGAACTTCAGATACCTCTTTATATTCCACAGTCTTTCCTCCTATTTCAACTGGCGCGAGAGGGCCGGTATACTGCTTCCTTTCCATTATCATCGCTTCTGTTTTGTCTACATTTATTGTCATCTTGTTTGCGACACACCAATTATTTATTTCTTTTGCCAAAACATTCAGCTGGCAAACACATTCATCTACACTTTTTCCATATGCAAAAGCTGTTACATCATCTGCATAGTATCTTAGAATTACCTAGAGTGTTACCTAGAAGTGCATCTCCCCTTCTGATGTAATATCAGGCAGATCATTCATATATACTGAGAACAGTCTTGGTCCTAACACTGACCCTTGAGGCACTCCGTAGGCAACTGATTTTAACTCAGATTTTACCTCATTCAGATCTACGTATTGTTTTCTGTTTTCTAGGTAACTCTCGATTATCTGATACAATTTGCCACTGTCTCCTGCTGCTATCAATTTCTGTTTAAGTATGATATGGTCTGCACAATCAGAAGCCTTCCCGAAGTCAATAAAGAGTATTGCGATTACTTCTCCTTTACTCATATGCCTTTTCCACGTTTCAGTTAGATACAACAGGATTGACTCTGTTGATTTACCCTTAGAATAGGCCCATTGGTTTTGTCTTGTTTTGTCTATTTGTTTCTCCATACCATCGCATATCAATGATTCATTTACCTTGCTTGGAAGGGATAGCATTGTCAGAGGCCGATAGTTTCCTCTCTCTGCTCTTTCTCCTTGTTTGTGCGCGGGTTTTATTTTTCCAATTTTCCACTGACTTGGATATTTTCCTTCAATATATCTCAAGCGACATATATTTGCTATGGAAAAACTCATCTCATCAGATTCCGTTTTTAGTTCTTTCGATGTTATTTCATCTGGTCCACATGCCTTCCGTAGGTTGATCTTTTCAGCGTCTCTGAAACAGCTTTCTCAGTTATGTCGATATGCCCTGTTGTCGGAGTTACTGTATATATATTATATACTCAAGATATTTTGCCAGTTTCTGACCAATATTTGTGAAAAATTCATTCATAAGGCCTGCTTTTTCATTGTCATCAAACACTAGCTCTCCCTCTCCATTTTTTAGGGGCCCAATAACTTTCTCTTTTTTCCCTTTGGTTTTTGTAAGTGTTTTGATTTTATTCCAGAAGTTCGCACTTTGGTATCGTTTTGTTTGCTTTTATCAGTTGTTTGTATCGCTGATTCATAAGCTTCCTGATTTTGCTGTTCATCCATGGAAGAGAATTTGAACGTACCTTGGCTTTCCTTTTTGGTATAATTTCTTTAACAATATCTGAATAAAGCATTTCGTTCATCCAAAGGTTGTCATCTACTTCCTCAAATACATTGCAGGAATGCCATGGTGCCATTTTTATATCCTGTTTGAATTTATCCTCCTTGAATTTTTTCCAATCAATGACTAATATAATCTTTGGAGCGATTTTTTGTCTTGTAACTCTTACCAATGCATAAACCATTCTGTGATCAGCTATTCCGGTGTCTATCACTCCACTTTTCATAATGTTCTCCTCATTATTTACTAGTATAACATCAGTAAGAGTTTCCGTTGTTTCTGTTATCCTTGTGGCGTTTTTATCACATTTTTTAGATTGTATCCCCTCATGACTGATTTTAACTTTTTTCCATCTCCATCGTTTTTTCAATTAAATCGCTATTTAGGTCACCCATAATAAACAAGTGGTTTCTTTGCTCTTTGACAAATGCAATTTGTCGCTCAAAAACATGATAAAATGACTGTCGTCTGTTGGCCTATACACTACCGCAATTGCAATATTCTGAGAATGTATCTTCAAGTCCGCCCATATTACCTCAGCTTTACTGTTGTCTTCTATACGGAGATCCATTTCTGTTATATCTAGATTTTCTTTGTAAAATAACACACAACCACCACCAGCATTTCTGGATCTGTCTTTACGAGAGGTCTTGTATCCCTCAATTTGGTGCACAGTTTGGTTTCTGTTAATCCAAGGATATCAATTTGTGTTGCTTCTATCAGGACTTTAATGTCCTGTATTCTTTATAAACACATAAGACCGTTTACATTTATATGGGCCATCTTTAAACTACCCTTTGTATTTGCAAAACAATCCTTCAGATCATCTATATATCTATCTGATATATTTGCTCGTGGTATCTCTGTCCAGCTTGTTTCTCTGCCCGTGGTAAATGTGATTTGGCCAAGGCACGCGGGACATGTCCAGTTTGGATTTAAGTCTTTTACAAGCCTTTCGTACAAAAAAAGCTCTACTTTTCCACACTTTTTACCAATATGGCATTTCTTTTGACACTGCTCACATTTGATAGCTCTATGACAGGTTCTTTATCGGACCAGGATTCATTTGGATATCCCCGGCCAGTAAGATATGTTCTGACTGGTTATATTCAACCTGGAAATTTGCGATGCAGCTCATATTACCATAATAACGTATTCTAGATTGAATCTTATCTTAAAAGGCACGTGTTGTGAAAATGATTTGCTAATTAAATAAAATTATCTTTTTTGTTTAGTACAGAACATGGAATCGAGGAAGAAGAAATGAAAAGTCACGAAACGATGGAATTTTACCCCAAACGCTTTTGTTTTATTAGCCAATAGTTAATGCGACAAATGCCTTTTAACGATAGAACTTAATGCGTCTCTGTAGGTGGTGAACATTCTGACCAGATGCCTGTTCAACATAGCGAGCCACGGGGGAGTGTTCTTGAACCCCTTTCTGTCTCTTATGCCTAAAAGATCTGCAAAATTCATTAAAAATCATTAATTTTGTCTGTTTGCAGATTATACCAGTCTTTTTTATTCAAAAGGAAAGATCGAAGTGCTAGAGAAAGTTTTCAACTCATATTCGCCCAAAATTTCTCACTGGTTAATTGCAAATCATTTGACACTAAACACAGGCTAAATCGTTTGTAAAACCTTATGATAGTTGAACCAAGACAAAAAAACTACCTAAACTATCAACAACTATTAAAAAACTTTAACTTAGAGATAAACAATGACAAGCTAAGCAAAACCAATACTATCAAATACCTAGGCGGGCTTATTGACAAAAACCTAACCTGGAAGGAGCATATTAGTAATGTCAATAGTAAAATAGTTAAGAACTAGGCGTTCTAGCTAAACTGAGACGTAACGCGCTTAAGGGTGTACTCTTCAATACATACAATGCAATACATGCAATGCATGTAGAGCAGTAGGCGGTGCCTACTGCTCTACACTTAATCCTTTTTCTAAGACCCTTGAAAAAGCTGCAAAAATATTTACTTTAAACGACAAAATGTCTAAACCAGCATTCCATGAATTAAATTCACTAAATCTGGAGACACATATACACTTCAATGCTTTTTTTCTTTAACATTTTTGTAATTATACCCAATTAACCTGCCTGCATCTTTTGTTGCTATGTACTTAAGTTACTGCAGAGAATATATATGAATCACAAATTTATCAATCTTCTCCGTTGCTGACGAGTGATGACGGCACGGGTTGCCTAATGGCAGCCTCCACGTCATCAACAAGAAGTGAGAGAAAGAGATTGAGAGTTACGAAATTACTGAAACAAAGATGGCGGAGAGGGAATGTGTGATTGAAGAGAACAAGCAATTCACGATGTTCATCATGCCCCCACCTCAATCCACCCTGGGGCGGGGTTTTGCGTGAACAAAGAAATCACAAAAGAAGGATGTACATGGAAAGGCCTCTCGAATAGAGTGGGAGCAGACAGGATCAATCTCCCATCACTCGGAATGACAAATCTCATAGTTGGTTTTGCTCCAACAGCTCCAGCATGTGAGAAACACGCCGAAGGGAGGGGAAGATGTATGATAATATTCAAAGGGCACGGTGTAGTCAAACCAAGAATATTGTTTTTGGAGATTTCAATGCTAAGATCGGAAGAGGATGCTATGAAGTATACCCAAAAAATTCTGGGGCCTATTCATTGGGTACACAGAATGAAAGCATATCACACCTACTAAGCTTTGCAAGGGAAAAAGATCTGATAGTGACCAACACCTTCTTCAAGAGAAATTTTGGGATGAGTACCACCTGGTGTGGGCAGGTGAGATCCAAAAGAATATACAACCAATTGACAACAACACGATGCCATCTAAATGCAAGAGCATCATCACAAACAGCCAAAGTCATAGCAACTCGAATGTTGAAAAGGAGTTGATTCAATTGGATGCAGAGTTCTTAAAATCTGCCCGGTCTCCAGACCTAAACCCGATCGAAAACATTTTTCACTTGGTCAGTAAGAAACTTCAAAAGGATGCACTGGAATAAAAAATCGTAAAAGAGACTTTTGGAGAATTTTGTAACCGTATAAAGCAAACTATGATGGATTTTCCCAGCGATGTGATTGACCGAACAATAGAATCGATGCCAAAAATAATAGACATGGAAATCAAAAATAAAGGTAACAGAATAAAGTATCAACATTTAAAGCATTGCAAAATTCTTGTCCAAGATTGTAGCTGTTTACGAAATTAGCTATTTGGGGCCTTAAATTTTACATTTATCCACGCAGATAAATTTTACATTTATCTTCCTTGCATGCTTCTACGAACATATGAAAAACATGAATATCATCATCTTCAGGGACGCCGGAACGATCAAGGGGAAAGGGGGAGGGGGGCAGAATTTCATTTTGAGCTTGAATACTCCCAGAACATTCTAAGTTTTTCAAATCTGATTTGATTTCAGGGAACATATTTAATGTTATTTCAAGAGTTCTCAAAGAAAAAAGCCGCCCTCGAATGAAACAGGGGCACCGGAAGCATTCTGACGCCTCGGCAGCTATTCAAAAAGGGCACATTTTCAATGACTAATAATAAAATAATAACAAAAATATATAACATAATACTTTGGTATCGATAAAACGTTTAATCTAAAAGGCCTGACAACATCAAGATTTTTGAGACCAACACAGAGATGAAGCGGGAACTGAAGAATAGGAAGAGCCTCGCCCAAGCCGCCTCTTCCCAGCACCACCACACGCTGACAAACGGGAAGCTAGGAACATCTACCCGAATGAAAGAGCTTTCAAGTTCAACGTGTATGTCAAGCCTATTTTACTCTTCAACTGCCAAACATAGAACTTGAGCGAGGCTGAGCAGGAGTCCCTGGATACCTTTCATCGCCGACTACTACGCAGAATCCTGGTCGATGTTGAGTTCTCCAGTTTCGTAACGTTCTGGAAATTTCAAGACTCATTGTTTCTTAAGAGTTTTTAATTATGATGTCATGAATGATGTTATGAAATGTTCATGACCTTTTTTATCACGTCAAGAGATTCGCTTCCGTTCCGATGCTGTATCTAGATGTGGGGAGTTCATTTTTATTCCTTGTGTCTTAAGTTCTAGGCCAACAGGGCAATCTTGTTCTTGGATTTTTCAAAATTTCTTTGTTCTCAGTTTTATCACGATTTAATAGTTTCTTGATTTTTTTGCTTCCAGTACTGAAGTTTCTTAATTTTTTGTGACTGTCTTGTACTCGTTTCTAATAGCCAGTTTCTTATAAAAAATGAGTGTATTTATTATTTCATTTATCATATTTAAACACAGAAACCGTATCAGCTACTATGTCTAAAAAAGGTAAAGATTAATTTGCTGGTCTTGCTTCGGATCGTGCTTTGGGAAAGGATGCTAATTTTGCAGGAATTCCTTTAATTTCTTTTTGACCGTGGTAATTGTGGAGCTCATTCTTATTTGTAATGAGATTTCGTTACACGTCTGTTCACCACAATAGAAAAAAATTCCTTTTGGAAAATTCTAGGTTTTGCCTTGGGATGTCTATGTGAAGGCAATTTCTTGTTGTGTAGTTAGATATTTGGGACCTAGTGACAAGTCTTCCTTCAAATTGTCGGGGCAGAGACCATTAATTATTTTATAGATCATAACTGCCCTGTCAAAATTTATCAAATTTGAAACCGAAAGCCAATTGCAGCTCCACCCGTCCTTTAATCTTGAGCCTTCCATTTGCATGCGTGCTCTGTTTTGTAAACGCTGCAGATGATCGAGCTTTGTGTTTGACAATTTGCCCCATAGTTCATCACTGTATCTCAAATGTCTCTCAAACAGTGCCCTATAGACCTGATCCAGTTTCAATTGCGAGAGTATGTTTTTTAGCTTCCACTGGGAAGAGAGAACATTTTTTAATTGACCTTTAAGGTTATTATATTGCTCATACCATGTCAGGTTTTCGTCGGCCGTTATTCCAAGGTATTTCACAGTTTGAGCTCGTTTGATTGGCTCTCAATTTACATGACCAATAACAATATATTCTGTTTTATCAGAATTCAAACTAAGCTTATTCTTACGTAACAATTCTGCAATAATGTCGATCTCAGCTTGCAGATCATTACAGAGATCGTAGATATCTTCAGGAGAACAGGTGACACTGGTATCGTCCGCATACATGTATGAGGTGCATTTTTTGAGGCACTGCTCAAAGTCATTGACATACCGGATGGAGAGGAGCGGCCCCAAGCACGACCCCTGGGGGATACCGCAGTTAACAGTTTTCAAGCTAGATATATGGCCATTCATTTGACAGTACTGTCTTCTGCCTGTTAAATACGATGTGAACCACCGAAAAGATGTCCCTTCCACTCGTGTTTCCAAATCGTATTTGGTTAGTTTCGATAGAAGAATCCCGTGACTCATCGCATCAAACGCTTTTTTAAGGTAGAAAAATACGCTTATATAAATTCTATGCTTGTCAATATTAAAGAACTATGAATCTGTTATGGTTAATAATGAGGTCAGGGTGCTATGCATCTTTGAAAATGCATGTTGACCTTAAGCACTGAACAGTGTTAAAAAACCTTAATTTACAGAAAGTAAAGCTAGAAATGTCATTCACATTTTAAAATGATTATGAAATAAATACGTTTTCAATCCTGTTTTGAAAGTTTGGACGCTCTGAGATCTTCTAATTTCAACGGGCAGTTTGTCCCAGAGCCTAGGGGCTGCAGTACAAAATGCTCTGTCCCCACGAGATGCAAATTTTGTCTTTGGAACTAGCAATGCCATAGATTTGTCTGACCTCAGTCTGTATCTATCACTGGTTTGTAGCCTCAACATATCTTTCAGGTAGGCTTGAGCCATGTTGTTAAGTGCCTTGAATGTTAATAACAAAATCTTGAAGTCAATCCTTTCTTTTACCGGTGCCAATGCAGTTCTTTTAGTACTGGAGTGATATGATCGTACTTGCGAGTCCCAGTAATTATCCTTGCGGCAGCATTTTGAACACGTTGCAACTTTTGCAACTGATACTTCGGCAGACCAAATAGAAGACTGTTACAGTAGTCAAGTTTACTTGTGATAAGAGCATGCACGATCTTTTCAGTTAGGTTCCGATTCAGATATTTCCTTATGTGCTTAATATTATAGATGTGATAAAATGCAGCACTGCATGTCTTTGTAATATGATTTTCCATAGACAGATTGCTATCAATAATTACTCCCAGATTTCTGACACTGGTTACTGGCTTTATATCTGAATCACCGATTTTGATAGAATCTATCATGATTCTATTCAATTGATGTCTAGAACCCATAATAAGAAACTCTGTTTTTGAATCATTGATCTTAAGCTTGTTCACTAGCATCCATTTTCTAACATCGTTCACACAATTCTGTATTGCATGCAGTGCTTCTTCTTGTGATGTTTGATTGACTGGTTTGAAAGACAAATATATCTGGTGGTCATCAGCATAAACCGTGAGCGTTTGGAAGGTGCTGCTCAATTACATTAAATAAAGTACTGGCGTAAATAAGAAACAAGATGGGACCCAAGCAGCAACCTTGGGGCACCCCATATTTGAGCTTTTCTCTATCTGATACTATATTTGAGATCTGTACACGCTGAAATCTGTTACTGAGATATGATAAAAACCAGTCAAGAGCCTTTCCTGAAATTCCCACTCTTTTCTTCAGAGTTTTTAATAATATGCTATGGTCGATGGTGTCAAAGGCGGCACTTAGATCGAGCATCACTAACAAGGTAACCTTGTTGTCATCCATATCAGAAAGAATATCCGAAGTTACTTTCAACAATGCAGTTTCTGTACTGCAGTTCTTCGTGTAAGCCGACTGGAAAATGGCATAGGCCTGTTTTCGCTCATGTGTGACAAGACCTGTTCAGACGAGCTTCGCTCAACCAACTTCGAAACAAACGGTAGATTACTCACTGGTCGCAAATTTGGAAATATTATGTCAAAAGTAGAGTTCTTTAATAATGGAGATAAAAGTGCTTCTTTCCAAGCCTCCGCAAAGTGATCAGTCTGTAATGATGAATTAATAATATGACTAACGAATGGCAGTATGATATCGAGACATTCTTTCAGGGTCCAAGTAGGGATAGGATCCGAAGAACATTGTTTATTTGGTGATTTCATGATGAGTTGTTTTACTCGGTCTTCCGATAAGCTTTCAAAGGCAGAAAACTCTTTGACTTGCTTGTAATCCATTAAATACTCTGATGGGGTTGTGTCCATCTCTATTTCATCGAGCTCTTCTCTAATGAGGTCGATTTTTGTAATAAAATATTCATTAAATTCATTGGTCAAATTTTTCGTGGAACTTGAGGTTGGATACTTAACTCTGTCTTCTGGCTTCATAATTGATTTGACTAATTTGAAAAGTTTTCTCTGAGCTTCCTGTGATTCCTCAATTTTATCAGAGTAATATTTCTGCTTCGCTGTATTTTGCTGATATAAAAACTCGTTCCTTTTAGATTTAAAATTTAACGATCTGGTTTTCAGGGGTGCGGGCTTGTCCAATAATGCTGACAGTGTATCACGATACAACAGCACAAGCTTATCTAGGTCATTTTTAACTTCATTTTGTAAACCTTTAAGCCCTAATGGGGACAGTTGCAAGTCTGTCCCCATTAGTCCGTTGTAGAAGGTCGACATTTGCCTCCCCTCTTGCCTCTTTTTGTCCTTGCGTCCGGATTTAAAGGATGAAGAAAATGCCAAGACTTTTGAGAATAGTGAAACATTTTGAACTTACTGCTAGCCTTCTGGAATTGTTTAATGCACTTAGCTGCCCTGACGTATATCGAATTCTCCCCATAGAGGTCACTTGCTAAGGGCATTGTTAGGCAACTTTGGACTTTGACCTTTTCCAACATGCGACTTTGGTCTTTGCCTAGGCCATACTGTCATCTGGTGCTTTTCAGTGAAGAGTACCACTTTAATCGTGCTTTTCTTTCTTATTCAGGGATGAACTTACTTCTCCAGATTGTCCTTCATTCATTTGAGGGCCAAAAACAAACCAATGTATGCTATTTACGTTAGAATTTCAACGAAATGTAAGAGCTTGATAAAATGCAGCCATCAATCGGCGCAACAACAACAACGGATAGCACGGATATAGGTCTATAATTGCCTATGTCACTTTTAGAGCCAGACTTGAAAATAAAGGTTACTCTCGCTCTTTTCCATGTATCTGGAAAAATACCCATTTTGACTGACGAGTTGAATATAGCAGCTAGTGGCTTGCATAAAACTGTACTGAAATCTTATCATGACCGGCAGATTTATTGCATTTCAATTTTTTTATTTCAATTTCTTCAAGGTCTGAAGTAATTGGTTAAAATTCAAAATGAGGGGCTATGGATGCATTTTCATCAGCAAAATATTTTCGTGGGTTATCCGATTCTTTAGTTTTGATTTTTTTTCACAAGTTTATGGCCTATCGTTGTGAAATGGTCATTAAATGCTTCCGCAGTTGCGTAGGCGTGGATCTAGGCCGGTTGGTTTAAAAAAGGTTTAAAAAGCCGGTTGCACAGGTTTAAAAACCGGTCAAATTCTAAGAGCTATGTTTCTCTGTAAATCTTGAATTTTTGATCTAAATTTCAATTGCAACAATTGCTGCATTTTCCCTGACTGACTACATTTCTTCTCTTTATATACTGAATTGAACCTTCACAAGAGTTTTGACAGAGTTCCCAGCTTCCTACTTCATCTTTTATCTCAAAGTATCCAAGAAATTCAAAATCGAGGAAATCAGCAGCCATTCGATGCGACAGCTTGGAGTATGCTATCTATGCGCTAATATTGAAACCGGTGGTTATTGTTTTCTGAAAACCTGTGAAAACCGGTGCCCATATGTTTCCCTTATGCGAAAAAAACCGGTGACGAAAAAGCATACTCGATATCGATATCCATAGCTCGAAAGATGGACGCTTTAAAACAAAATGATACAAAATGGAATACGGATGCAAACAGGAATCTGGGGTTTTTGTATTAAGGGGACTAGACGTTTTTTCTCGGAAAAATTCATGAAAATTAGAATCGAAGTTGCAAGAAAAGGATCAAGAGCCATGCTGAATGGAGTAAAATTCTGATATCTTAGATGAAAGTGTGGGCAAAAACACACAGGGCTGTAATGGGATAAAGTACACCAAAACCGGTCAAAATTCTGGCTAGATACGCGCCTGAGTTCCCCTCTGCTTTCCAAATAGTTGACCCTCATACATGACGGATCTGGGAGTCGTGGAGCACTGACTTTTCTTTAAAACTTTGTTAATCGTTTTACATGTCTTCTGAAGGCTATTTGAATTTTCATCAATCAAATTGCAGAAGTAGCTGTTGACAGTTCTTCGAAGTTCACTGGTCACCCTGTACAGTTTGTACAGAAGCCATAGAGATCGATCTTTATCAGCTCGTTTCATAGTCCGGCCTCTCTCATGTATCATATTTTTGATACGGGGAGTTATCCAGGGCGAGAGAACATGTCTCACTGCATTTTTTCGTATTTTTAGCGGTGCATGCATATCTAAGATCGAGTGGAAAAGGCTGCGAAAAAGAAGATGCTGAAGATCGTAAGAAATGGAAAGAGGCGAAGGCCAAGACGCCAAGAAGAACAGGAAGATAACCCAAAAAGAGGACTTTGTGTACTAGCTATATCAATCTATCTCTCTCACTTTCCTCACGTTAGACGTTCATTTTTTCTATGATAAGTCACTGTGCTTGTTAACTGCGCGAAATGAATGTAAACAGAATAACAAGCAGACAAACGGAGGAGCACTGGTACCGACGGTAGGTTACCGATGCCATTAGGCCCAACGAAAACCCGCAACATAATATTTAGTGAATAACAAAAGTTGGGCTCCAAAATGTAAGATTTTTGACCTGTGTTGCATCTAACTTTACTACTAAAAACACACAAATCATTTTCAAGCCAAAATCTACATCAAAAAAAACATCCACAAAGTAATTGAGGTGTCATTCCAGCATTACTTTGAGCAAAAATGGCAGCAAATTATATTTTGAGAATAAATTTTCTTTTCATTCATTTCTACAGTTTTTATAAACAAGCATTTGGAAATCGGCAAGCAAGAAACAATTTTGATGGATTTGTGTTGGGAAAGGACTGACCTGAGTTTGAATTTAACTTAAAGACTTAAAGATATTTGGTCCAGATGCAGATCCAGAAAATATTGTAACAAGAGCAAAAGGGGGGTCCGGGATTGGAGCCTTCCGGGAAAATTTTATGGCAACTCCTTTGAGATTGGCAGAGATCGCACCTTTTTAAAATGGTAATGCTCTGTACTTATCTTTTTCATTTACCGTAAAAGCCCTATTAGGTCCTCCCTCTCTATTAGACCCCCCACTGCTTTAGCCCTTGATGTCAAACAAACAAAACATAGCACATGGAGTGAGTCTCTTGACGAAAGTGATGATGCTAAGATCTTGTGCGTTAAACCATAGGGAAGCACTTATAAATACAACAGTTACCAGCCTTATGAAGGACAGGAAAGAATTCATTACGAAGACAGCCGCACAGCTCTTGCGAAGTGACATTGTCGATATGATAAAGCAAGTTCCGGACTTACCTTGGCTTCCAACGGCTAAAACACTTGCCTGGAAAGAAAGGCAGCCATCTTAAAAGTGTAAAGAAATTTTTGACAAATGTACTTCATGCTACCCATCATACACCCGGCGAAAATGTTCAGAGTTATGTCGACTCGTTTGCTCACGATCTTGTCCATGCTGTGTCGCGAGGAAATTTTCTGACGGAGAAGCACGCACTGTTAGGTACTGGTTTGCATAGTTTGACAGGATCGAAAAAACCTATCGAAATTCTTGGGCGATTTGGTCATTCATGTAACTATGACCAAGTTCGTTTGATTGAGACAGCGCAAGCAGAAGTAGCACAGCACTTGAGAGCTAATCAAAATCCATTGCCACTGTTTCCCCGAACTCGCACCGACAGCGTTCTTACATTCTTTTGGTGGGACAATTTCGATGTCAAAAAAGAAATTTCCCAAGGCAGTCTTCATACCACGCATGGTATTGCATACCAAGAAGAATCGAATGTGAGTATTGAGCTGGAAGTCGTAGCTGCTATTCCCAAGCCAAGTAGACGTGCGGTTTCCTTTCAACCAATAAATTTGCCTCAGAGGAAATTCGTGCCTCACAAGAACCCTGTCCCCTTTGGTGATATTTCCGAAGAGCAACAAAATGCAGATCAGTCTCTTGCAAATACTCTCTTCTTGCTGTGGAGATTGACGAGGAAAGTTTTAAGTATGCCAACACAAGCAGTGTCTCGTTTTGTTGGTTGGGTGATAAAGGCACTAGGCACACCAAACTCAAAGTGCACAAGGCTTTCTTGCTACCAATTAGAAATCTGATAACCGGATACAGCACCATCATTGAGTGCATCAAGCAGTCACAAAGATTAGCTTTATGTTCCAACATGACTTACGCCCACATAACCGTTGATGCAGGAGCCGCCAAAAAGTTTTACCATGCTGTATGGAACAATCCTGAAGAGTTTAACAATGTTGTCATTCATTAAGAGATTTCCATGGAATCGTGGAATTTTTTGGCACAATCGGAAAATTTATCTCGGGTAGTGGCTTCGAAGATGCGGTGTATCAGGCAGGGCTTTGCACATCAGGAAGTATTAAAGGCATCTTAACGGAAAAGCATTACAACAGATGTTGGATGGTTCATGAGAGTTTTGCTGAAGCTACAGACCGACTCTTTTGCGAATCATTTGTCAATGATGTACCAAGCGCTGTCGAAGTTCAAGTGAAAGGAGAAGTGTCGAAAAACGACGTAGAAGCCATCGTCAATGATGGTTTTTGTTGGGGATACGAGCTAAAACGGCTATTGTCTTTCCTTTTGTTTGTCGCTCAAAGTTTAAATCCAATCAAAGAAAAGTGTATTAATAGAGCATGCGCAGTCGCTTCCATTTTGCCGCGAAATACTGGTTTCATATCTCGCTCTCGCAGCTTCACTCGCTTGGATGAAACTGGAGTTGCACGATATTTACATTCTGTTGTTGTTTATAAAGTACCTTTCTTGTAGAGGCCTAGATGGAGTGGCCCTCTAAGCAAAATTAGGCTACAGCTCACAGGAAATTAGTCTTGTGTTTGTAGCTGGATTTATTATGAACCGAAGGAATTATCATGGCGGGGTTCCGGTTGCAGAATTGTTCCGTTATGTTTATCTATCAAGAAGTCTTGTTATAGTGAGGACTGTGAATCGAATAAAAAGGACATCGGGTATTATCACTGTAAATTTGGGAACTATGTTGGCTATACACAATCTTGAACGGAAAAATATTTTTCGTCTGGGCCTAACAACATAAATGAAATTGCATCAATGAGCAGAGCTTCAATGTCAACCAAAGCTTTAATATTAATATTGTCGGTTATCTAAGCCTCTAAGCTCAATTACGACCAACAAATCCGTAGGAAACTAGATAACGCATGGGCTCCGACGCTGGTTGGAAAGTTCGGGGGGGGGGGGCAAGGGAGATTTTAACAATCATAACAAAATTTTTTAAAAATGTTATTGTCTCGCTAATTAGTGGGGTTATGGCACCCCCCTCCCCCCCATGGCCCCCTTCGTCAGAGGCCCTGTAATACCCCCTGCTTGCAGCAGAGTTATCCAGATTTACCCCCACTCCCGTAAGTCTTTGATTGTAAAGAAAGACAAAGTATTCACACTCTTCATTTCTAGATTTATCCCCCCCCCCCTTATTTCTGTCGCTGACGCACAAATTAGCAAGTTTAGTTTATTATCTAAACTCTGAAATAATTTCAAGTTTGCATAGTGTTCTTGGTTGTTTGAAATATGCTAATTTAAAACAACTGGCAAGGAAAAAGGCAGGAGCAGAACTGATGCTGTTTACTGAAAAACCCTTACTCATTTGAACATATCATGGACTGGTCTAATTTGAGTCATATTTTTGATGTTATTTGTCACTTCCAAAAATGAAAGTGGTACTGTAACATTGAGATTACCAGAATTTTGAAACTATGTCTTGTTCATCATAAGAAATCCCTTTGCCTGTCTTAAATAATGACCCCTTAGAATAAGAAAGTTTTTGGTGGGGCTGGATCAACCAAATGTTATTTTTTTTATTCAAAAATGTCTGAATTACGAATTAAAAACTTTTCTTTAACTTGCATGTCACTGAACAGAACAGTGAAAGATAACTTTAGTTATCAAAATGGGAAACTTGAAGGCACTTTAAGGTATTCACAGCTAAGCAAACATCACCTTTAAACCATGCACATACATCTGCAAAAATGAGAAATTGTCAATCAGATAACTTCAGTGAATGCCATATGTTCTTGATTTATTAGGGAAAGTGAAGGAAAATTCAAGTAATAGAAACATAATTTATTGGTTCTTATGAGGTAACCTATAGCATTTTAAGCACTATCTTTTGACTGCTGAACTTATAAAAATTGCTTACTTAAAGCATGCAGCCTTTCTAAATAACAGAGAGAGTGACAGACTTCCTCTTCTATCTTTCTGCATTAGAATGAAGCCTTCTGTCTTTCATACTTTGAACTGGAGTTACAGTGTTGGTGAACAAATTTATATTAGGGGGAGGGGTGCTGCCCGCAGTGTTACTCCCCATTCAGCAAATAGTTCTAAAGGAAATGTAGTAGAGTATTATTGAAAATACACTACTTGCACAAACTGTAGTTATGGTGCAGTCCATGCTGTAGTCATAAAAGGATGTTATGCAGTGATGAATGATCAATGTTTTATCAAATAATTTATAGGTCGGAAAAGAATGCATTGAATCAAAAAAATCAAAATATACACTGCTGTTGGAAATCAAATTAATAATAAATACTTTGATCTATATATCCTGACAGTTGTGGACATGCACCTCATGGTAACTTTCTAAGTTCATTTGTTTTTTTCATTGATACAGCAAAATATGTTTCTGAAATTGTGCCAAATACCTACTTTGTACTTGGTGCAATTGGCAATCAACTGGGGTTTCCCTTTTATTACAAATAACAAACATTGGGTTCCTTTAGACTACCTAATGGACATACTTTGCAAAAAACTAGTAACCAAATTGATGTTTCCTTTAAACAAATTGTAAAAACTGACATAAGACCTTTGCTTATTGACATGAGGAGTTTATTTAGAAAAAGACATAAGCAACAATTTTGTGCAACAACTCCAAATAGTCCTGCCCAGTATAAAAAATTTATCAGGTTATTAGCTGTATGTTGGACTCAGGGTCCTTCAAAGCACAAAATTTAAGTTATTTCAATTTGGATACCGTGTTCACAAAGATTCTTGCTCCTATGCAATTTGCAGCAAAGCAGTTGTTTCAAACAAATAAAAATAGATAAAGGAGAAGGGGCATTATCATCAGAATTTGAAGTGCGAGATTTCCAAAAAAACAAACGGATTTCCAGGGGCTTTCAAAAACAAAACAATGGGATTTTCAACCAAAGGTGCATCCGATTTCCACGGAGTGATTTTTCCTCGTGGTAATTTGCGATTCTGGTTGTTACGCGTAGCTGCGATACAGGCCTAATGCAGACTGACAGCATCCTGGCATAGAGAACAATTTTAAGAGTGTATGGTCAATTGAAACTTTTTCCCTTGCTCGTCTGTTGAATATTGATGCCTAACTCGCTTAGAATCGCTCCTTGGTTCACTTTGCGTTGAGATAGAAGTTTCACAAACTTTCCCTCCAAAACGCTGGCATTCCCGAACCTTACTGCGCATGTTCCATCAATACATTTTTCAAAAGTCTCGTTTACATTTTAAACTTTGGCCGTTCGTATCCCCAACAAGTTTCGCCATTCAAGGATTACGTCGAGCATTACAATGCGCAAAAGCAAAGATGTCTTCGTGGGGAATTCGGAAAAACACCGCAATTCTGGATGACTTACCAGAAATTCGTGGAGAGACAGCATCTATTTCAGTTAGCAATCAACACTAATGATTTTGACCTCAGATTGAAATGCTGGAAAGAGTCACTGCCCCTATGCTTTTCGACAAACAAGCAAAACTATGCGAGGTATGGAACATACTACTGCCGCCAATTGCAAAGTATCGAAATCAAGTACCCCGGAGCAAAAGATGAATTGTTGAAGAAAGGGTTGTCAGTATGCAGAAATTCTATGAATATCGGCCAGTCTATTGATGGTGCAGGTGAACAGACGTTTATGAGAAGCTCTAAGACGGCAGGTAAGTTACACGGTTTAGCTTCAAAAGTATTACAAGTATTGCAAATTTAACAAGGTATTAACGAAAAATGTAGAGTCAAAAAGAAATCCCAATGTTTCTAAACACAAAATATTACCTCCAAAAGTTTCTAAATTTAGAACTTTCCACTATTACACAAACATCCAAAACTTGGTTTGCTATAGTGATGAAAAGAACACAATTATATTGCTAATTTATGTTGTAGGTGGAATCAAAGACTTCACGCATCGAAAAGAGACTTACGAAAAGTGGGTTCTCAATAGGCCATTTCAGGCAAAGATGGTTGAGTCTCTTCTGTCTCTGGCTGACCTGGATAATTTCTCATCCGATCCTCGAAAGTGCTTGCGAGAGCGAGAAATAAGAAAATCAGAGGAGAGAGTCACCAAATTGATGCAGGTTATGAAGGAGGACTTCATCAATCCTTTCGACGCAAACATAGATCAACAGAAGCTTTTCAACCTGGCATCTGGCCGGCCGTTATCAGAAGAAGCATCGAGTTCCCTTTTTTCCGCAGAAGAAAGGTGTAACGTTGGCCCTAGCTGGGTTTCGGTGCCATGTCAGTATGTGTTAATTCATAACTTTGATTTGCTGTCCTGTAACTATATTGTCTAGCTGTGTCTGTACAGTTTGTGTTTGCTATGTTGATTGATGTAAACCAGAATTACATGTGATATCCAACTTTTATGTAAATTGTATTCAGTTGGAAATTGAGCTTGACACACATTTGAGTTACATGAAAACTTGCGGTATTTCTTGGCCTAAGTCTTCGGAACCCGAACACGCCACAAAGGGGGCAAGTTCGTTACGAAGAATTCAACCAGCGACTTGATGTAGATGATGAGTCAAGGATTGCTTTTTTGACCCGATCAAAAGAGTCCTATGGCGAGACTTTGGCAACAATGAAAGAAAGACAAAGGTCACCGCCAAAGCAGTATGGGGTAAGATTTGCTTAAAAAGAAGCCGTTCAATAATTGTAAAGAGAATATATAGGCCACCAAAAAATAGAATGGACATTGAAGCAGGAGATACTGTCCTCAGACATTTGGATGAACTGCAGAAAGAATTTAGACCAATAAAAGAAATCCATATCTTCGAGGGAGTGAACTGTAATATGCACAAGAAAAAAGCATAGTCCTGCCTAACAAATGATATTTGTAGCACACTGGAGGCATCCAAGATTATAAAGTCTTCCACAAGAGAAACTTCCCACTCATCAACACTGATCGATCTGATTATTAATACAGCAGAAAATAGTATTAAGGACAGTGGGGTTATAAAACATCAATAAGTGATCATTACATGACATATCCTATAAGAAAAAGAAAGAATTTTAGAAGTCCCCCGAGGATAATTCATACAAGGTCATATACAAAATTTGATGAGAATCTTTTAAGCCATGATCTGACACAAAAGGACTGGAATGACTTTTACCAAACAAGGGATGTCGACATTGCAGCTAAATGTTTCACTGATACTTTTCTGAAAGTAGCAGACAAGCAAGCAAAGAGAATAGAAATAAAAGTCAAGGGAAGTACAAGCAATGTTTTTCCAGATGAGCTTTGGCATTAATTACGGAAATGGATGTAGCCAAATTAAAAGCATCCAGATCTTGAGGGGGAAAGGAATGGAATAAGTATAAACAATTGAGAAATATCTGAATGAGGAACTATCTGAATGAAACAGTTGAGAATAGAAAGGAGAATCCCAGAGGAATGTGAAAGAGATTAAAGGAATTTTTCCCTTGTAAAACAAAAAGTTTTGTCAGTCAAAAAGAATTGATATTGATGGAAAAGAGAAGACATGCAACAGAAAAATTGCACACGTATTTAAGGAGTACTTTGCAAATATAGCATGTAAAGTGGCTGATAAAAATTCACTGGAGTGAGGAAAGCTATCCAATAAACTCTTGCAAATACAACTTTAAAGTTTGACTTTTGCAATGATGCACAGATACAGAAAAGAACAAAAGAACTGAAAAATGAAAAGTCAACTGGTCTTGATGGTATGTCAAACTACTCAAGACTAGTGCATCCTCAATTTCTACACACCTAGCTCATTTGCTGAACTTCTCTCTCATATCAGGAAAAGTACCAGATTTATGAGAAAGAAAAAGGGTAACGCTAATTCACAAATCAGAGAGCAAATTACTGTGCAATAACTACAGGCCAATATCAATTCAACCAATTCCCCTAAAAATTCTTGCGCGAGTAATATATGAACAGCTAGCTGCATACCTGAAATAAACTGGCATCTTGGACCCCCACCAGTCTGGCCTCGGGAGAAATTACTCTACAGCTACAGCTATTATCGATGTTGCAGGGAGATGAGCTCGGTAAAGGGAATTATGTCGGTGCCATCTTTTTAGACCTTACTAAGGCATTTTACTCTGTAGATCATACCATTCTAATTAGTAAGCTTAAGGCACATGGAATTAAAGAAAAGGAGATTTCATGGTTCACATCCTACTTAGAAAATAGAAAACAAGTGACACTAATTAATAGATGTATGTCTGAAGAAATACTAGAAAAGCCCTTCAGAGTAACACAGGGCTCAGTGCTTGGGCCTTTGCTGTCTCTAATCCATATCAATGATGTCACATCAATTATAAACTGTAAAACACACCTTTATGCAGACGACACTGTGCTTTTAGTAGCTGAAAAGTGTGCACAGAATATTGAGATAAAGCTAAACACTGAATTAGAAAAAGCACATAGGTGGTTTACGGAAAACAAGCTCATACTCAACGCTATAAAGACTAAGTAGATGATTTTTGGAAAAGCAAGAATGACAAAAGAACTTGGAGACATCAGCATTAACTTGGGTGCCAACAAAATTGATGAAGTGGAAAGTTTCAAATACTTGGGGTGCATTTTGACCAGCAATTGAACTGGCAGAAACACTTAAAGGAAATAGCTCAAAAGAGTAGTTTACAACTAAAAAAGATACACTGCAGGACCTTGCTTGTAAATAGTTTGGTTATGCCCTTCTTTGAATATTGATCTGAGGCCTGGTCATCATCAAGCGATACATTACTCTAAGGTTAAAGACTTTGTACAACAGAGCTCTTAAAGGAGAACTGACACGCAAAAATAAGTTTGGCTAAAACGGTAGTTTGTGACAAGCAAATTCCGGGATCAAAAAAATTTTTTAAATCACAGTTACCGTTTTTGAAATACAGGCGTTTTAAGTTGAGAAACAACAATTGTTCCGACAACTTGAGACTCGAGTTGTGACATGTTCTCAGCACGTATTGTGTTTCTCTATACAAACCTTTAAGAAAATGCTGCGGACAAATGTTTATTTTGTACATGTGAAAGGAGCTAATTTTGCATTTGGACACATAATTGATTTTTTCAATGGTTTAGGACTCTGAATCAGAGTTTTATTACACTGATTTCGAGACAAATGGAGAGTTTCAGCCGTCCGAGATTTTGCTACCAGCCAGCGGTAGCGCTGCCGCTTGGGCTCATGTCGTCCCATGGCTCAACAGTGACGATGTTATGAGCAAAGAACAGACTGGAAGTACAAACTGATATAGAATTTCTATTAAAAACAATGCTATTGCTATAATCTAAATGAGATCAGGTATCGTAAAACTAGAATTTCATTTCAGATTGAGGCGTGTTTGTCCAGACTGCTTTGTCTGTATGGCCTAATTCGCTGAAATGCCTATGATGCCCTAAACGGAACTGCAAGTTATTCATTATTAATGTAGCATTCTATGATTGTTTTTCAATGTTTCAAACGAGTTAACTGTATAGTGATATTAAATAGTAGAAGCGGGTTAAAAGTCGACTTGTGCGGATTATATGCCATTTTCACCGGGCGTGAAGCTTTTCGGGAACTGATAAGTTACCTGGCAGTCGAAAAATCTGGATTTACGAAATAGGCCTATACTTCTTGGTCAAAGAACTTGATTTCTTAGTCGAAGAAAATGCTGTTTAGCTGTCATAGGAATATCAACTGGCGCATTATCTTCTTTTGCAAACAATTTTGACTTAAGTGGGGGATGGTCTTTTTCAAGACTAGGTTATTCCCTAGTATCTCAACCTCTGTTAAAATACAATAATCAAGTTCAGTGAAATTTTCTTCAGTCACACTCGCAGCTCCCATCAACCAAGGTTTTTTCTTGAATTCATATTTCTGCACCCAAAGCAGGTTGCAGGATCGCTTTACCGCTGTCTCCACTAGATTTCGTTTGTCTTTTGTCTATTGCTTCAACCCCCCCCCACCCCCATATTGCGGTTTTATTTGTAATTGTAAAAATAAAAACTTTGAAGAAACGGTATCAGTTTTCAAACAAAGTCGACTCCTTTTTCACAAGCTTTGAGGTTCTTTGAATGTTTCGGAGCATGCTGCTTCGAAGATATCATGGCATAAAAATAAATTTTATGTGGATATTAGCGTCTTATCAGATATGTAGCTAGGATTTTCTAGCTTCTTTATACTTATAAATGAAATGCCTGACAATTTGTTGTCTTTTCACCGCGGACTATTTTCAATAAAACACGAAACTTCATTTGTACTTCTACCGTTGCGGTGAAATCCTTTACAACGGCATTGTTAACATGTCACTTGTGACGTCAACCGAGAATTTTAACAACTCCTGGCGATAATCTTGTTTCCGCTTCGGGAAATTCCCGAGTCCTGGCTGTGACGTAATTGACGGATAAAAGTGCAAATATCAGAAAAACGGCGAATCTTAGAAGAAAAATTTTTGCAGATTTGAAGTCAGCGACAAATTTTGCATCGAATAAGCCAAAGTTATTTTTGCGTGTCAGTTCTCCTTTAAGCCCTCCTTTCTATTAAGCCCCCCTCTCTATCAAGTCCTCTTACCAAGCCAAAATTTAAAATAAGCCCCCTCTCTATTAATGCCCCCATCTTTAGCCCCTGATGTCAAACAAGGAAAACATGTGCCTTGAGTGGATC
>NW_027019698.1:13589617-13614496 GCF_013076305.1 Rhopilema esculentum
ACAAATTTTGTGATGACGTCATCAACTTGGAGAAGATTCACTTTGAATCTTTTTAATTGTTTTCTCGCAACTATCATTGTCAAGTATGTTCCATATTCGAATTGCACACATTCAGTGCTTTTAAAAGATGTATTGAATTTCTATTATACTTACTTTTAAACGTTCTTTCATGACGTCATCATCATTTTATGACGTCATCGCCTTTTAAAGGTAATTGAATAACGCGTGAAAGGATGCCTAAAAATCTTTAGCTAGTTAAAAAAGTCATTCAAAATTAAAATTTCGTTGTATAGAAAATGATATGGATCTATTCATCCTTCATCACTGTCTCCTTTGCTGGAACTCCAGAAGAAAATGTAGTTCCACTCATCATCGTCTGCTTTAAGCTGATCACCTCACCATAATTTTTCCCATGGCCTAGTCCTCATTGGTTACGGAATTTTCTTCGATTTCATCACTAGAGCGCTGCAGATCTTGCAGTTTTTTAGCGGAGGGTGTGCGGGGCCCTGCACAAGATGAACATAATTTGTGTGAAAAAAATTTTAGAATTATTTTGCTGACTCCAGTATTTTCTGCAGATATTCACATCTTTTTTAACGTTGAAGATCGGATATTTTTGTCATCAAGCCGTTAAGAAACGTTTTTCTCTGTATATCCTCTTCGTGCCATTTCTTATTTATTTATCAAATGTATGTTCAAAATTAGAATATGTAAAGAAATATTTTTCCTATAAACCACACTAATACCACCTGTAGGCCAGATCATTCTTTCCATCGTATGTCTAACCAAAGCTTAAAGGCAATTTCTCTTACAATCTTCTTTTGATAATGTAACCAATAGTAAATGCTTGTGTCAACTAGTATGGATCTGGTTGTAAAGCTTCTGATTATCTGTTTTTCATTGCCTTGCGAATTCCTACTCTTATCTGCACAAGTGTTTCATCACATTTCCCTTTGTATGATTATTTTTGCACAAATTTTATCGCTTTCGTGAGAATGTCTTTGCAGATTTCCTGTCTCATCGTAACTCTCTCGAGCAATTTTCCCTTTCCAGAACACTCCTAAAGCTTTTTAAAATGTTAGCTTTCCTCACAACAACATTACTGGTGTTGTTTCGCAGCCAATAACTGCATGAACAGCCGGTAGATTTTTGGAAATATCTAAACCCAGGTAAGATACGACGTTCCATAGTCTTGTTCTTGATACGGCGATAATCTTGTTTCCGCTTCGGGAAAGTCCCGAGTCCTGGCTGTGACGTAATTGACGGATAAAAGTGCAAATATCAGAAAAACGGTGAATCTAAGAAGAAAACTTTTTCCAGATTTGAAATCAGCGACAAATTTTGCATCGAATAGGCTAAGGTTATTTTTGCGTGTCAATTCTCCTTTAAAATAAAAGAGAAGTCACTCAAAGATCCAGCATCATTACATAAACGTTTTAGGAGAAACACAGCCATAATGATGTTTTGATATTTTATAAAAGAACTGGCCTCCAACTATTTGATTGATAGATTTACGTGTCCGGCCCAAGTGCATCATTGGAACACAAGATCAGCAGCAGCAAAAAGCTCATGTGAAGAATGCAAGAGGAAAGGCCACATCAAGTTTCAGAACAAGAGGGTCCAAAGTTTTGATTAACTTACCTGGACCAATAACGTCAAAAACCAGCATTTAACAATTCAGTCTTCTATCGTTAAAACTATCTGCGCATCGTCATTTTATATTATTGCAACTTCTTACTGCAATATATTGTTGGAATTGTTTTATTTTGTTTTTAGCTACTTTCACTTTTTAATAGGCTCTACTGTAAAAAAGTAACTAACACGCTGTTAATCAGTGCCCACTTTGAATATATATCATTATTATTAATGTTATTATTTGTTTCCGTACATTGGCAAAAAACCGGTCAGATTTCAAGAAATTAGTTATTTTATGTTTTAACCAATATAGGGAGAAGAATTTTTATCAATATGATCATCATCAACTCCCTTAACCTTATGTAAACCACTGAATTTAAGAGGGCTCTACAGACTTGTCTTCGCAGATTCGGCAGTAAAAGAAAGTAAAATGTCTAATAACTGTGTTCTGATTTCTTGGCTTGACGGTTCATATAGTTTCATCTAAATCTAGTTCAACAATGGTTAAACGGCTCACTTTGGCAAAACTGGTATGCTTCAAACTTCTCGAATTAACAACGGCTGCCGAACATCTAAAATTACGTCTAAACTTTGGCGACAAAATTAAACAAAAAGCCAGCAAATACGTTACTTAACGGCAATTAAGCCTATTATGATACTTAAACAAAACAGAACAAAGGAGCAGACCACAAGCAGTTCAATAGAAATTGGCCAAGGTGTGAACGAAAGTCAAGCACGCAAATAAAATTTAAACAGCAGACACGCATAAATTTTCTTCATGAAATTCTGTCCTTTTGCATAGCTCTCCCCTTCAAAGACAAGCGTCCCCCCTTGCTTCAAGTGACTCCACTCCACAATCGCTTGGTACCGCTTGGCGTATCGTGTGTCCTGACAATCTTGTTTGCTGTCCCTGCTCTTTGGTGATAACTGCTTTCCCTATTTGCGTCTCCTTTTAAGATTAAATGTTCTGATAACTTTGCTCTTGATTGGGTGCATAGATGCCAAGTCTCGGAGATTAAAATGATGGGGATTTGAGTGCTGCGCAGCAGCACTGTGTAGCTATGGAGGAGCTTGAAGTATTTCCATGGCATTATGATACAGAAAAGCAGCAGGGGACGAAGGGAGATTAGATTTTGATTAGAAATGCAGGTCGCAAGCCCGCGAGATATCTAAACATATGAGACAGCTCTATTGATTGCATGGAGAAAACCACTGACCACACTTAAAATGTAAAAGTAAATTTTGAATGTTAGAAAATCATAAAATGCTGGAGATTTTTCTAGATTTTGATGTTGCGAAGCTCGGCTGGAGACGAGCTTGATATGCTGGAGTCTCAAGCAGGATGCTGGAGACTTGGAAACTATCGGGTGCGATTACATTATTCCCAAATTCATACTCATTCTGGCCTACATTTGGCTTCGCAACATTTTCCCTATTTCTGTGCATCATTTCCTCTACTTGACGTAAAACACATTTTAGACTTTTAATGAGTTTGCAGATGTGTTGGAATTCTACCTCAAATTGTGCATCGTAATGTCGAGGAAATTTTGTAGAAAACCTACAAGAGAAGAATACAATCGTGCAATTAGCTTTTGGTGAATGAATAAACGGGCGACTACGACCGTATTTGACAACATGTTCAACCATTTTGCAGTAGTTGCAGACTGGACGACCTTCTGTTGCACGCAAATATAGCAGTTTTATGTTTTATTTGGTTGCATGATGTTCAGTTGCCTTTAATGTTCTTGTTAGTTCCGTTGTTTATCACCTCGCTATTAACATTCCGTGTTATTGCATCATTCCATTGCCACTTTTGTTGTCATCAGTCCTTTTGTTTGTTTGAAGTAATTACTTTGTTAGCGTAATTAGGGCGTATTTCTCATGTGATTTTTATGCTGTGCCCTTGGTCGTGAATTCAGCCGCTATGTAGAGCCATGATGTAAGGTCGTGTCGAATCCGTGCCGTTTTGCGAAGTTGCTGTTACGTGGAATCGTTGATTAGTAAAATTGAACCTATAATCACCGCCGTTTCTTTTTGGATTCCATAAATATACTAAAATGCGTGCGGTACAATATGATGAATTTAAATAACGATCAATGTAGGTAAATTGTACCAGGAAAATTTTTTTAAAATAATTAACAATTTTTTCCCGTTAAGATTCTTTTTGGATATTCAATAACTAAATTGGTGATTTTTCTACATAAATACTGCTGCTGCTAATCGAGTTGTTCAGTGGCGATTCTAGCCTTAAAAATCTGGGGGGGGGGGCTAGCCAGGGGCCAACGCTAGCTATTACTGGGAACTAGTAGAATGTAAAGCAGTGGCGTGGTGGCTCAAAATTAGCTAGCTACAAGGCACCGGTTCTTAGCTCCCCATAGATAAGTATGTCCTTGGTACAGCTCTATCAAGGCTGTTATCATTATGCCAAATAGTTTTATTAGTGGTGTAAGAAGCAGCTGTTTCCCCTAGGGAAAACAACAAAGACAAATTATTGCTGGGGGCCCCTAAAGGTTCGGGACCGTTCGTTATTTGACTAAAAGTAACTTTGTTCAGTTACTCCACTAGGTGTTCTTTGATGCATCTAAAGCCCCGGCAAAACGACTGGACATTTGCACTGGTCACTTAATTGTCCAGGGTATGGATATCAAGACAATATTGTTGTTGGCAAAATGACTGAACATTTTCCAGTGAACTTTTCCCTGTTGAAGAATGCGGGTGGCAAAACTGGCAACGGGGCATCTCTTTCCCTTTGAAAATGCACTCTTCATCGCCCTAACCGTATTATCGTATGAATTAGAGTGTATTATCGAAGAACGGCTAGGACTTGCTAGGTTCATCAAAACCACCGTACTCGTGCACTCTGTCATCGCCTCCTATAGTAGAGTGTCAAAACGACTGCAGACTTTCAGTACAACATTCATTGGCGGATCCTGCCAAAAATTTGACTACCGCCGAAATGAGATAGAGGATCGATCGCACCCCTCAGACCACACCCATTTCCTGGTCTCACCCTGTTTTCTAAAATGATTCATATTTACTGTAATTTCTTATGTAGACCATTTTCAAGACATAAGCCGTGCTGTAGTGAAATTTCAAGTATCCTTACAACAACCTTCAGAAATAACAAATAATCTTATTCAATATTCTGAGGATGGGTATTTTAAAAATATTTACGGCATTCAGCCGAGGAACACCATAGAATAAGAAAAAAAGATACATTTGGCAGAATTTTGAAATGTCGCCTAAAACTCGCATTAGGTCGCACAGTTACTTATGAAAATCAGTCCTGTTGGAAATTATAAGATTAAAAAGCCAGATAAAATTTGCAATTATTGAGAGCAACTTTTGTTAAACAAAGAATAATACTTTTGGCGAACTTTTAGTCCTAGTGCCTTTTAAATTTTAGAATATTTTATTTTTATAAAATATTTTTCTATCAATATTAATGTATTGTACAAAATAATGGGTCACATTGGCTTTGAAGTTACAGTTTGCCTACTTGCAGAATATGAGGCATCCCCCAATCTTTCTGTAGCATCTGAGCTGTCTTGAGCGGCAGTACTACTCAACCCCCTATCTGAGCGGTAGTCAACTCGGTTGTTCATTGGTTGTCAAAAAAATTTGTATGCATCTCCAAGGTTGGCTGTAATTTCTGATGAATTGATTGGTCTAGGCAGGCTGACTACCGCTCAGTTCAGCTCGAATCTGCTCTACACCGACTCAACCCTCCTAGCTAGCAAGCCATTATTTCGTCATTCACCCATGCTAGCTTTTTATTTGGAAGCATGTGACTCGGTCAATTGGCACGCAATTTCCATAGCGATAAGGATTAAAAAGTATTTCTGTCTCTGTGGCAATTCCAGGCATGTTTCTAGGAAGGAATGCTTGGTTTGCAGCGCGATCAAATATTTTGAGGGGCAAATCACTTTATAAAAATCTCGTACACCTTTGGTGGAAATCCTATCGTTTTATGAGAAAATCACTGGAAATCTTTTTGTTTTTGTGGAAATCTCGTACACTTCTGGCAATAGTGAACTACCCCTCGGTTTATTATTCAGAATGTTACCGTTTGTTTTTTTGTAAATGTGAGGAATATTCGTAATATTTCTTTGTTTGTATGTGAGTTTTTAAGATATGGAGAAAACAATGCACGAAACTGAACACGTACCTCAAAAGCAAAGTAAATGTAGGTATTAAACAGTAGATTTCTTTAATAACGATGTCGCTTACAAACCGAAATTCTCAATTTTACTCGTTTTGTTCGTAAAGCTGAATCTAGTTAGTGCTGAGTGGTTAGGCCCTAAATCATTATTTTCTTTCCTTTTAAACCAACAGTACATTTCTGTTGAACAAAACAAATAGTTTTTCGTATAGAATTCATTAATTTGAATCAGAGTTGTTTTGTAGGAGTTTCAGAGATCGAGACCGTTTGTCACAAATCTCAATTTTTTTCTCAGACACTGGCCTTTATTTGGTCTCAGTGTACTGCAAAGGGTTGGTATAATCGGGAATACGCGGTTGAAAATGGAGAGAAAGAAAAGGCAGAAATTCACTTTTCGAATTATCCAAAAGATCCAAAAGAGATAGCAAATTGGTGTAACAAGATAAAAATACAAGGTGGTAAAGATGGCTTCAAATTTTCAAGTGAAATTGTCTTATGTGATAAACATTTCCTACCTGATCATTTGAAAAAAGCTGCAGGGAGCAAAAGGTTTGATAGGTAAAAGGGTGAAATACCAGTCCTTTTTTCTTGGAATAACTGGAGTCTTGGAGGTCCAGTAAAAAGGTCTGTTGTCAGTCCCCTGTAACATTAATGATAACAACCCTGCAACTGTTGAAGTGTCAGCCGCTCTTCAAGAATCTGATGAGACTTTGGAAGATTTTAAGAGAATTGAGCTAGAGGAACAAAAAACAAAACTTAGAAAAATGTGAACAGTTTTTTTGCGGTACAGAATTTGAAAATGGCTTTGAAAAAAGCAAACATTTTACGACATACTAAAAGCTTTTTCGTCTGACACTCCTCAGAGCATAAAACGTTAGAATAAGGTTCCGAAAGAACACGATGGAAAATATATACCCAGTTGTGGATCGAAATGGGCCAATCAGAAAAACGCAAGCACAAGACCGGTATAGTTGACTAATCAGTGCCACGAGTCTAAAGAAAAATTACCAATGGAGTCCAAGAGAGAAAACGAACTCCATTTGTCTACACAATGGCGGATTTTTCATTTTTATGTAGATTGACTCCAAAACTGCTAGATGGAAGGACGACCGGGCTCTGCCAATTATCCGAAACATGTCGTCATTATAGAGTTTTGCACAATCTGGGTTGTCTAAAAGATGTTGACCGATGGCAGCACGTTTTATACTCTGAGGAGTGTCAGACGCAAAAGCTTTTAGTATGTCGTAAAATGTTTGCTTTTTTCAAAGCCATTTTCAAAACTTAGTAAGGAAAGCAAAGAACTTCTGAAAGCAAGAATGAGCTTCTGTGTGAGAATGAAAATCTAAAGGATGAAATTAAAGGTACAGCTACAACAAATGACAGAAGAAAGGAAGGTATATGATCTGTTAATTGAGGAGATTTAAAGAAATGATAAATTATGTTGTCACTATGCTGGGTTTTCTACTTTGAGAGAAATGAAATAAACTTTTGATTATTGCAACCCAGGACAAGACGGGAAAAACCTGTTGATACACACATCAAAGACAGCCAAAATTAAGGCAGGAAGACCAAGAGCATTGAGTCCTTTTAAAGAATACATGTTGACCCTTTTCAAGTTGGGGCAAAACTTTTCCTTTGAGCATTTGTCATTCCTGTTCAACATTACAGTGTCTACCTGCAGTCAAACATTTTTAATGTGGATTGGTTTTTTATATCTAAGGCTTGGCGTGATAAGTATATGGCCATTTAGACAAATACTCCGGCAAGCTATGCCCGAAACAATGAAAAAAAAATTCCTAACACGTAAGTCATAATCGACTGCTCTGAAATTTTTTTTTGAATGCCCAAGTAGTCTCCGTCACCGGTAGATACTCTCTTTATCTTATAAAAGCCATGTTACACTGAAGATTCTATTTGGTATCATTCCAGATGGTGGGTTTTCATTTGTAAGTGGTAGCATATTTTTTAAGTAGCTTATCAGACAGAGAAATATGCATTAAAAGTGGTTTACTTGCAAAAGAACTATGGAAACCAGGTGATGCTATAATGGCCGACAAAAGATTCACAATTTCAGACTTATTGGAACCACTTAGTGTGGAAATAACCATTCCCAACTTTCTGAAAAGACGTGAACAACTGTCCACTTCAGAGACAATATGGAGCCAACAAATTGCAGCAGAGCACGTACATGTGAAGAAAATGATTGAACGCTTTAAGAATTCCAGAATTTTGACTCATATATACCAATAACAATGTTTGGTAAAATAAATGAAATTGTAACTGTTTGAGCACTACTTTGCAATTTTCGAGAACCTATAATATCAAAATGATACATACTTATATTATTGCATCAGTTTTCTTACACTCATATCTTTTGTGCAGAAAAAAGGTAATGCTACAGAGATAAATACAGCTTGAAACATGCATATTTTCAAAAAACATTTACCAGGCAATTGTTGAAATGACCCATTAGATCTTGCATCAAAATGATTCACAATGATTCATTTGCCTTCCAGCCCGTTTTCTGGATAGGACCAAATGCATGTAGCGAGAGTCAAGCTTTTAAGAGATAAGTTTCAGTAAGGCTAGTTGCCATGGAAGCCAGTTGAAACCAAATCACTTCTTACTAGTTGTGTCATGTAACCAGTAGCTTCAAGCCTATTTTCTTGATGTAACCAGATGTATGTAACCAGAATTGCGCTTTTAAGTAACGAGTTTCAATAATGTTAGGATTAAAGTGTTAAATTTTATTCCATATGGTCCAGGGCATTTACACATTGCCTCAGCGACAATTGTCGAAACTGTAATTACCTTAGGACCAGAATAATTGGACGGCCATTTTAATGCCTACTTTTCGTAGGCCTACACCGAAAGTCCTGCTAAAGGGAGGGTTTGCAATAGTTTTGATAAAGTACACTGCCCTCACAAAAGTATTGCACCGCCTCGGAGGAGAGAAAATGGCGCAAGAATTACCAAAAGCTATTGTTGCGAGAATTGATTGTTTAATTAGCGAATGGGAATGTTTTTGGAAGTGAAACAACGACCAATCAAATCTTCAATCTTTTTAGAGGACTTTTTTAAAATAACAGTCTCAAAACGTATTTTAACAGTTTCAAATTTTAATATTTTGACCGGAGCTATGAACTTTTGAAACCGCTTTATGCCTTCTTGAATTGGCTGCATATAATTGGGCAATGTATTATTGTAGAATTTCATTCCAAATCTGGAGAATTCTTTTGTTTTTCATACCAAGTCAAACATTTTCAACGATGTACAAATTTGGACTTGAACGACGCCACGGAAAACTTGAAATCTTCTTGTTCGGAAATAAATCGTTGTAAAAATGGTTTCCTTTCACGAAGGTGAATTTTTATTTTATATTTGTGTAAGAGACCCATTTTTTTTGTTTGGAAGAATTTTTGAGCTGCAAAACATTGCTCACCGTTCAGTTTCATGTCTTTTACTGTCCCTTGGTATAAACATGGTGAAATAAAACAGACAAAATCGCTAACCCTCTAACGTCAATTTTTTTTGTTCACCCGCTTCTCGGTTTATACTAATGAAGCACTCTCGAGAAACATTTCTTGATTTATTGAAGTTGTTGTGTGGCTGCATCTAATATGGTCAACAATTTTTCAAAAACTAAAGACCACTTCCCTGTGAAAATTTTATAGGGACTCACATCTCATTTGAAAATTTTCTCCCTTAGGCATGGTCTATATTTTTTCAAACAATAATGTTTTTGATTAAAATTCATATTTCTAACTAGGTCTTCTATGGCGTCAGCAAAAATTACAAATATTTCCTGCCGAAATTTGCTACAAAAGATGCCTATTTCACCCAAATCATGCATTCAAATGTTTTGTATTGTAAAAATATTGACAAAAAGTGCCGCCATTTTGAACAAGGTGGTGCAATACTTTTGTGAGGGGAGTTCAAATTAACATCTTGTCAGCCAATTGGAATGAATAATTGGTAAATGGGAATAATGGTGTTATATTTTATTCTATATGGTCCAGGGCATTTACACATTGCCTCAACGACAATTGTAGAGACTGTGAATACCTTGGACCAGAGCTGTAATTAAGGACACATTAACAATACATCATAAATTCAACACAGTTACATGCGGGAAGAAAATACTGAGCAGCAGTGGAACATTTCAGTTCAGACCGTTATGGGGACATTTAACAATAACGCAGCCATGTTTTGCGCGGTCCTCAAAAGTCAGGTCCTCAAAAGTGCCCGGTCTATCTAAAACTACCCTGGAATGGTGACAGTTCCCTACGTTTTGGAGGTCAAATAAAACAGGACATTACAAATTATTTCTTTGCAGTCAACCCACGTGTTGTTTATAGTACGAAAAAAGCCCTTCCGTCCATTCAAAAGGACTGCGTTCCTGCCACACAAAAAAGTTCCGTTGTATATGAATTTGCGTGCCAGTTCGATTCTGGCTACGTAGGACGCACTACCCAAAGATTGGAGGATAAAATAAAACAGCATGTTCCGCCTAGTATTAGAAACAAAACTCGTCCCCAAAGAGAACAGCCACCTCGGCCTTCTAGATCTAGAAGTACAACTAAAACCTGCGATTCTGCTATCAGGCAGCATTTACTGGATACCCAGATTGTGCAAAAAACTGTAATGGCGACATGTTTCGGTTTGTTGGTAAAGCCCGATCGTCGTTCTACCTAGCAGTTTTGGAATCTATCTACATAGGCACGAAAAAACCGCTACACTCTTTTATTATAAGAAAAATTTTATAAGAACACGAGCCTCAAAACTGGTCAAAAGTTAAGAACAAGTTAAGAACAAGCTGAGGCTGAGCTTCTTCAAAATGCAATTTTGAACAACGTCTTTTGTCAAAATCGAGGATTTTTAGCGATGTGTGGGTGCTTTTTCGGTGAATATTCAAATTTGTCAGCAAATTAAGGCTGTCTCACTCACTTTGTTGGCAAATGAGGCCTGAACACCTCCTTAGAGAGAAAAAGCTAGCAATAGCACTGCTTACACCCTCTTAATTTAAGAACAAATTAAGAACAATCCAGCCTCAGATTTTCGAAAAAATTAAGAACAGTCAGCCTGAACTGAAATTTACTGGTTCTTATAAAAAAAAGAGTGTACTGTGTAGACAAAAGGAGTTCGGTTTCACCTTAGGACTCCATTGGTAACATTCTCAATAGGCAAGCGGCACTGATTGGTCAACCTCAACAGTCATGTGCTCGTGTTTCTGATTGGCCTATTTCGATCCATAACTGGGTATATATATTTCCTAGCGTAGAGTTTTCGGTCTATGTTCTAACGTATTAAACTCTGAAGAGTGTCAGACGAAAAGCTTTAGTTTACTAAATGTTTGCTTTTTTCAAAGCCATTTTCAAGTTTTGTACCACCAAAAGATTGTTTGCTTACAATCGTTTGCTTGAAGTCTTCAAAGACGTTTTAATTTTGTCTGAAATATAAACTCCTCCTCACTGAAGTACTAATTTTATTGCATATTTGCACTTCACTCATATACCAACTTTCTGAGCCTCGGCCCCCATTGCTAAGCTACCGATAAGAAGATAAAAAGTAGAATTTTTGCGTTACTTTGTTACAACTGACTGCCAAAAATCACAGAAATATTGGGGGGGGGGGGGGCTGCCGCCCCCCCTACATATCTCCTACGAAAACCGTCCCTGAGTACATTGCAAACTTGCAAAAAGTACAAAAGATATTGTAGCCACATCTCTTTCAACGATTGTTTCCAAATTGAGACATCAAACTTGTGAACAACATCAAAGGTCTAAGAGTTCTAGTGGATCAAGAACTCAAATGGAAAAAGACCCAAAAAGACCTAAAGAGGCATTGGCATTCATCTATTTTGAGAAATCTTGTAACCTTGGTGCAGGATGTTTGAAATTTGGATTGATGTGAAGAGAGTGTGTATTTTTCTTTGCGATTTCAATTTGCTCCCGTTCCCTATTTGTTGACCCCGAGCGCTACCAACGCTGATCCAATACGACCTTGCTAAAACGAGGAACAAGTGGAACAACCCAGTAACAAGCGGAACAACCCAGTAACAACCCAGTAACAAGCAGAACAACCCAGGAACAAGCAGAACAACCCAGTAACAAGCAGAACAACCCAGTAACAAGCGGAAATGTGAATTAATTGTTTAGTAAATAACACAAGTTAGTTTATAATCCAACTCTCTGAAGTTTGTGTTGGCTAGAACTATCAAGAGGCCGTCAATCATGTCTTCGTCTGTTTCGGAGGCTTTGTGATTTTGCCAACGGACAGAGAGAATCTATGGACCCCGGGTCGGGACGAAAAATAGATAGTAAAGCATGTCTAAAGGGGTGTATGTCAAAATATTTATTTATTTCAGTTCTGATGTCGTTATATTCTGTTACAATTTATGTAAAAATATAAATGCTTGTTAGATTTTTGGCGGAAAGTTTCTCACCTCTCTTGTGAATATAATTTCTGTTTGCTGTTTAATATAATAAGGGGCGCAAATGCAAATTTTTTAGGGGGGGGGCTGTTCTTTGAAGGAACCGTGTTTTCGCCACGACAGACCAATTTTTGCGATATAAATATTGTCGGGGCCGCTCTCCAAGGCCGTCGCGAGGCAGGGTGGACTACAAGTTTACGGAGCAACTACCTTCGCTTGATCCTTTATTGATTTTATGACAGGAAAGTCTCTGAAATACCCAAAGCGTTTCTTCCACCGATCGGATTTTACCTGAAATTTCCAATTGAGATACTATTGAGGGAATGTGACTGTTGCTCTCGCATTCCCCTTTGAAATTTGCGCATCCAACGCCGCGCATAGCACGGAAACAAGATAAAGCATGTACATATGGCGAAAAAGTTATCGTTGTCGGTGGCAGCTAGAGTTTTTTTTCCAAAGCGGCAAAAATATCTCAGAAGACGAGAATAAACATAACTATAACTGACAGCAAGTTGCATCCTAACAAAAGCATTAGGGACGTCGTCCATCCAAAAACCCAGCAAATTCGTTCTGAAGGCATGTAAGGTTGCTCATACAGAGTTTATCATGTCCCAAAAGCATAACTCAATATTCATATAGTGAGTACAAGTTTGGCATCTGGCCATTAAGAACAGATTTTCTTCAAGTAATAGCTTACAAAACCTTAGCTTCTTATCGGTGAAAGTGTAGATTTAGTTGTAAATATAGGTAAAGCTCCAAGATAGAAAAGGCACGTTATGCGGCATGTATTCGGCATGTTGAAAAATGCCGTGGAAATGTTTTGCTCACAAGGTCTTTTATTCACTGTCGAAATTCTTCTGATTTCCGGATGCATTAAGTACACTCATTTTTTCATAATAAACTGGCTATAAGAAACGAGTACTGGACAGTCAGAAAAAATTAGGAAACTTCAGTACTCGAAGCAGAAAAAATTAAGAAACTATTAAAACGTTAAGAAACTATTGAAAATAAACGACATTTTTGTAAAATCCAAGAACATGACTTAACCTAGAACTTAAGACACAAATGATAAAAATATCCTTCCCACATCTAAATACAGCATCAGAACGGTAGCGAATCTCTTAACGGGATAAAAAAGGTCATGAACATTTCATAACAGTATTCATGGCATCATAATTAAGAAATTCTTGAGAATCAATGAGTATTGAAATTTCCAGAACATTAAGAAACTGGAGTACTCAACATCGACCTTTGTTTCTTATAAAAAAAATGAGAGTAGCCCACACAGGTGTTGCCATGTTTTTGCAATGGTGGTAATATCATCAAATCTCACACGTAAACCATGAGGTCTTGATTAAATCGCAGCTGCGCTGGTTGGGACCGGACTGGACCGATTCTGTCCCCTGTTATTTTTCGGTGATAAGCCCTCCCTAGAAAATGCGTCCACTATATGCCTCACTTTACTGCAATACAGCATGTTACCAGCAGAATGGGGACCACCTCAGCTTTAGGTGTGATAGACAGAATTTTGATAGCAAGGTGACAAACACGCAAGCAATGTTTGGCGTTTCCATCATCATCATAAAAAAATTAATTTATCTAAATACACTTAGTTGAAGAGCCATAATACACTCTAAATACAATCATATCTAAGTACACAAAATATAACGACTTCAGAACTGAAATGAATAAATATTTTGACATATCCAGATATTCTTATTTTTATTTAGCTTTAAATTCTTTCCTATAAAACATAGCAATTAGATAGACATAGAAAATTTCCGACAAGACCAGAGGTTTTCGGACAAAATAGGAGTCTAGCTCGAGGGGCAAATCACTCCAAGAAAATCTCGTACACCTTTTATGAAAATCCTATTGCTTTATCTGAAAATCCCTAGAAATATTTTTGTTTTGGTAAAATCTTGTACGCTATTTTCAAGAGTGAATTGCCCCTCGGTCTAGCTCTACAGGGGTTTGTTGCCCCCACTGATTCCTCTGTCTTAGCCACTGCCGCCAGAGCAGTTTACCCAGCATAGCTATTTTAGCAACCAAAATAGCCACCAGAGCAGCCATCATTTTCAAAAATTCTTGAGGGAGCATTCCCCATACCCCTTTAGGCATGCTTTACTATTTATTTTTCATCCCGATCCGGGGTCCACAGATTCTCTCTGTCCGTTGGCAAAATCACAAAGCCTCCGAAACAGACGAAGACGATTGACGGCCTCTTGATAGTTCTAGCCCACACAAACTTCAGAGAGTTGGATTATAAACGCCCCCATGTGTTATTTACTAAACAATTAATTCACATTTCCGCTTGTTACTGGGTTGTTCTGCTTGTTCCTGGGTTGTCACTGGGTTGTTCCGCTTGTTTCTCGTTTTAGCAACGTCGGCTCCAATAACGACGTCGCTGTTGAAGGCCGATGGTGCAAGATGGAGAAATCGAATAGCAAGGTTCCCGCAAAAGGAAAGTTAACTGCGGCGACGAAAAAAACAGGTGCGTTGTCTTCTTTTTAGTAGTGACTCTGACCGTATCATTGCTATTTTTGAGAATTGTTGTTGCTTAGCAAGCCGTAGGCCCAAGTCTAGGTAGGGCTAGGCTTGAGTATTGTTTTGGCGGCATTTTTTGCCAAATGTTTTGGTTCCTATTTGTTTGGAATTCAATTCATTCCCTTACCCTTTACTAAAGTAATCAAGTATGGCGATCAAATTAAGCAAACATCTTTGGAAAAAATTATAGGTAGAGAAAGATAAAGACATTATGTTTATTATTTCGAAACATCACTGTACGAAGTCCTTCGTTTTCAAGTCACAACACACGAAGCACGAAATTGAAAGCCTCAACGCAGAAACTCTTAAATCAAAGAACATTGAAAAATCTGAATCAAAATAAATCATGTCATAGATAAACGACACCGACAGACAACTAAATTGGCTGGCAAATTTTAACATTTGCATCTTTTCTGCTCAATAATTATGTTTTATATGCTAACCTAATCTAAGTTTATAGTACAGGCCCCATAATTGGCATTACATAGTACTTGTGGTTAGTAGTTTATTGTTTGTTTAAGAGAAAAATGATCATAAAAGAACAAAAGACGAGCCAGACAGCAGGACCGGATTGCTAAGCCTTAATTACATTGGAAAATTGTGTTTTTTTGAGGTTTGACATGCGAATTTTATACTAGACACTCTCAATGTATTATCAGCCCTTTTCGTTTAGCGCGTGCGATCGCACCCGCACACGCCTGCACACGCGCAAGTTAAATTGCGCGTGCTTTTGACCACACGCGCAAACAGGTGTTTTTGCAGTTTTCTGTTAAAGGGCCTCTCCAGCCAAATTTTGCACTTGCATTTTATTGCATCAGTTCCGTTCCACCAGCTTTTAGTTTGAGCATTTCAGACACCAATTCTGAAGCCTTTAGTTGTTCATCGTTTCTGGAGAACAACTGAAGTGTCAATTTCGATTAATTATACGCGAGGGAAGAGCTGGAACAGGAAGCCATAGCTTTGTGGGCCTACACAGGTGATCAAAACAAAGTCGCGACACAGCATGGACACATTCCGACACGTAAACTTTTTAGGATTTGTCGATCCTAAAAAGCTCCTGCTAAAGATTTGGATGCAGTTATCAACGCGTGACCACGAGTCCTTCACGCTTCGGTGGAAGATACCTTAGTCCCTTCAAATTTTGCCTGCCTTTAATTTTCGCCCCGGAGGGGGGCGAGAATTAGAGGGAGCGAAAATTAAAGGGAACTTAAAAAATTATTTTCTATAATAGAACCTTAGTTTTTAGGCCCTTCAAGAAAACTTCAAGTTACCAACTTGCGCGCGTCAAATTTTCATCCTGCGTTGATTGCTTTCATTGTTACAGTTCTCATTTAGTGACCTTCTGGAAAAATATCCATACTGAAGGTCATAAAAAAGATTTCTTAATCCTTAAAATTTTGACAGAGATGATAAACTTATGTCTTTTTAAGGGGCCTTACTGTACTTCAAAATAATATCCATTATCTTCGATAACGACACAATTCAAGAAAAAATGGCAAAAGCAATTTTTCAGTAAAAATTTTCCAAGCAAAAAAGATTTTTCAGAGGCCCGAGTGTAGTTCCATGCCGCATGAACGTTCATTGCTTGGAAACTGATTAGGTCAAAGCTTTGAAATTTAAAGGGTTTGGGGGCCAAAATTAAAGGGAGCGAACTTGTGCACAAAAGGGGGCGAAAATTAAAGGGAGCCAAAATTGAAGGTAGGCTAAATTTGAAGGGACTAAGGTATATGAAATTCATGGCGAACGAGAGCCGCACATTGTCAGAATGTCACCAAACTGATTCGGCTTTTGTCGTTTTTTTCTCGGAAAGGTGCAACTTTAAAGGCTTATAACTTCTCAACTAATTGGAATTTTGCACAAACAATGACTTTGTGTCGTAATACACGCACCAGATGCTAACTTTTTAGTCAATAAAAATTTTGTTTTGTTTTGCTGGAGAGACCCTTTAACATCAATTTCCTATGGTCTCATGATTGTTTATCCTTCCCCTTGTTACTTGATTCGCATTTTTGACCACAATATGATTTTTCCAATTTTCAGAAGTTTTGACTGAATGCTCCTTTCAACTTAGCGAATCGTCTTTCAGCTAAGTCGCCATTAGCATGTTAAATGTAATAACTGATTTCCTGTCAAAACGTAATTGTGCCCTGAAAGCAAGTAACTTTTTAAAGATGGCTGCTAAGGGCAACAAAATCTGTTATGTATTGATTGAATTGAGTTTTGCTCCTGCACGTATTCGAGTGGCTTTTCCCTTCTTGCTCCTTTTACCAATTTTATCAGGTTGGCACTTCAAATTTTTTTACAAGTGCGATCGCACACGCAAATTTGTTTACATGTGCGATTTGCCACACACGCGTAATTTTGTTCACGAAAAGGACTGTATTATTATAATATACTTAATGATTTTGCTTTTAATGTGAGTTAGAATCCTGTAGAATCTGCTTTTTTACTGCAAATTGATTGATATTACATTGAAAATCCGTTAGAAAAGATTTTTCCTATGGAGTGTTATATGTATATTCCTTACCCAAAGGCATGGAAACAAAAATATGCATAATTTCAGTGTCTACAGGCCTGGCCATTTGAAGCAAGCCATAGCTCTTGCTCCCCTCTAGGCTCTCCTCAAATGCTGGAGGAGAGCTAGAGATTGCTTTCCTAAATTGCTCTAAAAAACAAATTGCTCTCCTTGAAATCAACTTTTGCTTTGTCTATATTTTTATGTTTCTAGATATAGCTCACATATAGATTACTAGGAGAGCTGTTTACTGCTCCCCTGCTTAAAGTCTTATGACCAGACCTGTGTCTACAGGTACTTGCCCATCAAGTGCAATATGTTTATTTTTGTGTAAGAGCCAATATTTATTTCTTCAACAAAGTACTACCCAGAATAATTTACAGCTCTAAATTTATCTTAAAAAAATTCTTGCTGGTAATCATTTAATTGGTGATACTACAATATCGAGGACTTTCTTGCACAAATCCTGTTCTGATGCCTCTGCTTTCACCAATAGTTACACCTTCAATTAATTAAAGCCTAAACAATTGTAAAATGTATATTCCTCTCTGTATTTAAATACTTCTTCTATAACACCTGGGATTCAATTTTTTAGAAACTCCTGATGCACACAAAAAGAAAGAAGAATCTGCTGCATCCCTTCTTTCTGATACAGATGCACTCACAAATAAAATGGTGTTAAAAAAACGAAAAAATTCTGGTAAAAAATATGAACAAAATGTTTCCGTGTCGGCTCCACAGATGCAAAGACAGGGTCAAGATATGTGCATTCCTCAAAACATGTGCCTTATAAAAGAAGAGGGCAAGCTACAACCATGGATGGAAATTATTCTGATTCTGGTAGGAATTCCTTAATTATAATAGTGAGCAAGGGCCTTTTTACACTACATAAAAGAAATATACCAAAGTTGCTCCCTATTGTTTGAGCATCAGAGATTGTTATCAATTACAGGGCCATCAGAAACAGGGGGTTGGAGCCCCCCCTAATCATAATTTTCAAACTGTACTACATTTCTTTATAGCAGTGTACAGAATAGGAAGCAAAACAATTGGCAATCCCCTAATATCAAGATCTTGCTATTATAAATTTCATTCCATCAGCACTAATATATTCTCCAGTTGAGTAGTGCAAACAGACACATTTCTTATTAAGACCGGGTTACATGAAAGAATATTCTGATTATTCTTGTTTGTATTCAGATGAAAAATAATCTTATTACCTAATTCACTTTATAGTCACACCAAATGTTGCTTGAAAAGTTGTGATATTTAGCAGAGTGTGACTGTAAACAGACCTTAAATTAAAAGTTTTGCAGGTTTGGAACTAAAATTTTTATGTGACTGTAACCAAAAGTGTGACATAAGCAGAGTGACTGTAAGGGGTGGCAAATGTAACTCTTTTTATTAAGGTAAAATATTTTTTATAAGAAGCAGTGAATTGAAGTTCAAGCTGGCATGCCTGTTCTTAGTTATTTTGAAAAACAGAGGATGGATTATTCTTTATCTCTTCAATTGGTAGTGTAATTGATAGCTATTGTGCTCTAGGGAGGTTTACAGGCCTTGTTTGTCAATAGAGTAAGTTAGAAGACATCTTTCATTTCCTGACAAGGTTTAAAATTCACTGATAAACTCTTAGATGGCAAACACTCTATTTTCTAGATGCAAAATTGTTCAAAGTTACATTTTACAGTATTTCAGCCCTAGCTTTTTAGAAAACTTGCTTTGTATTTATAATTATAAGTGTGGTTTACAAGAAATTTATACAGAAAAACGATTTCCTTTTGAACAAAAAGACTTTCGTGTGAACAAATTTTGATAGAAGAGTATAGACTGAAGTTTTAAAATAATTAAAGTTCTTTCTCTTGCAAATGTCATTGATTTTTGTCAATCAAAAGTCAATATTATTCTATTCTGGGCCACCATAAACTCTGGGTCGACTTATACACATAAAAATATCATATGTTTAAAAATTCATTGAAAAGGAGTGAGAAACCTAGAACATATAGATGGCGCTATTCTTGATGTTATATCAATAGTTGATAATCATGTCGTAAAATATCCTTATCAACACATTCGGAGAATATCTTTACGATAGAGAAAAACATTTGTGCGAGTGCAAGCTATATTGATCAACAAAAAACTATCAACTATCACAAAAAATGTGGTCTCTAATCAAAACGAGGCTATAACAAAATGGAGTCAGGGGGTCTAAGCTATAATTCAGTACACTCCCCCAAATCAAGTGTCTTTACTCTTGATTTAATGACTGTGCATGTACTTTCAATAATTCGTCAGCTGCAAAAGCTGCTACTCTTCTTGGCTTGACTTTTTTTGCCTGAACTTTTATTTCTAAGGGGCACATTCCTTGAAGTGGTCTTTCCATTACAATCTTCCGCCCTTGAGATACCGCATCTAATCTTACTGCTCGAACTACATCATCTCTTCCTTTTATGTAACTGGAGATTTTGGCTAACTTCCAGAAACGTCGTTCAATGGTAGTATCTATGATCAATACCAAAGTTCCAAGCTCTGGTAATGCTTCTCCTCCTTTAGTCGTGCGATGATATTCGCGAAGACCTAAAAGATACTCCTTTAACCATCTATACCATACATGCTCTAGCTTAGCTCTCAAGAACTTCATTCTCTTGTTCACGTTCTTGTCATCAAAATCTGCATCATTGTCATGCTTGACATTTCCTATCATTGCTAGTCGATGACCATGAATCATATGATTTGGAGTGAAGGGCTCTTCCTCTAAATCTGATGTTTGATAGGTAAGTGGTCGATTATTTATCATTCCTTCAACTTCTATCAACATGTTTTCCAGCTCTCTAAAGGTTAGTTTTGCCTTTCTCATGGTCTTGAATAATGCTGACTTGGTTATTCCAAGTAATCTTTCAAAGAAGCCGCCTTGCCACGGTGCCTTGGCTACATTGAAATGCCAATCAATGCGGTTGGCCAACAAAAAATCCTGCAGTTCTCGCTCTACACATATCTTCTTCAAGTGCTTTGCAGTGGCAAGGAATGTTTTTGCATTGTCACTTATTACTGTAGCAGGTGCTTCACGTCTGCTGATGAATCTTCGAAACATTCCTCTAAATTCATTGGCTGTCATATCTTCTGTGAGCTCTAAGTGTACTGCACGGGTTATGCCGCATGTGAATAGTGCGACATATGCCTTCTCTTCATTCTTCAAATATATAGGTCCTGCAAAGTCAACTACGGTTGTACTAAACGGGTTGCCTCGAACCACCCTCTCTGCTGGTAGCTGTCCAGATTGAGGTGGTGCACATGGCTTTGCATTTCGCTTATTGCAAACCATACATTGACGTAATTGTTGCTTTACAGCCTGGCGTCCCTTTAAGACCCAAAACTTGCTTCTGACTTCCGCTAATGTTGTATTTACTCCCCCGTGTCGTGTACGCTCGTGACACTCTGAAATTAACAAACTTGTATATCTGCTATCCTGGGGTAACAGTGTTGGAAACTTGCTTTCAACTGGTAGTGTTGTGTTTTGAAGACGTCCTTGGCAGTGTAAGATTCCATTGATTTCTATCACTGCAAGCTGTGTCTTTATTTGTGAGTAACTATTTCTTCCTTTCACCATCACTTGTGTATCTTTTATCCACCATTCTTCTGCCTCCTGGATCTCTTCTACACGCAACATTTGAGTATCTGGCCTTTTCTTCTCCTTGAGGCAACTTATAAACCTAAGCACAAGAGCTGTAACTCTCAGCAGTTTGCCATATGAGACATAGTTTTCCGCAGGCACTAAATTGTTGATTGACAGACTTGGTTCTTCTTCAGCAATTGGAAGTGTATACTGTCTTTCTTCAGCCTTGCTTTCAACTGTTTCGATCAGGTGAGGCTGGTGGGGATAATTTCAATCCACTATGAACTCTGGTCCATTCTACGAAAGCTTGCTTTGCTCTAATTGCTGGGGAGACAATCCTCTTGTGCCCAAATCTGCAGGATTCTCGGCTGGTGGCACATATTTCCAATTTACATCCGTTGTCAATGCTTGTATCTCATCTATTCTTCGCTGGACAAACTGTCTGTATTGACCTCGATTCTCTAGCCAATGTAGCACTGTGCTGCTGTCAGACCACAGAACCAACTCTTCTAGCTCCCAGTTCTTTAGAGTTTCTCTGACTGTTTTCAACAAACGTGCTGCGATCCTTGCTGCTGTTAGTTCCAACCTGGGTATTGTCACTCTTTCCTTATTGGAGGTAACCTTGTCTTTGCAGTAACAAGGTGTGCACCTGACTGGTTTTCATTGTGCCATACAAGGTATACAGCAGTGCAATATGCAGCCTTGCTTGCATCACCGAAAACATGAATTGAAATCTTCCTTGGTCCACCGATTGCTGGCATAATGCATCAGGGAATCTTGAGTTCAGTCAACCTTGAAACAGCTTGCATCCATTTCTTCCATCTCATTTCAATCTCTGGGCTTACTGGCTCATCCCAATCCTTGTTTTCCTTGCAGATATCTTGGAATATCAGCTTTGCAGTCACTGCAACTGGGCCCACAACACCCAGTGGGTCATATACCTTTGACAGTCTGCTTAGGACTTCTCTCTTCGTCACTTTACCATTCTTCACATCTAGCACTGCTTCCATACTAATTCCTAGTGTGTCCTTTTCTGGATTCCATTTTAATCCTAAAATTTTACTTTGTGAATCTTTGGTACCTAGGCTTTCCTTTGCATACGTCACTGTAGTTGAATCTTTTTGATCACTTTTCTCCTCTATGTGCTTTCTGACCTCCACATGGTTGGTCTTCCACTTATGGAGTTGAAAACCTCCTTTTCTCATAATCGCTGTAATTTTGTCTTTCAACTCTATGGCTTGCGTACTGTCAGCAGCTCCACTCACAAGGTCATCACAATACATGTTTGGTAAGACATTTTGGACAACTGCTGGTTCTTCTTCTTCGTACTTCTTGAGGTGCCTTTGCAATGTTGCATTTAACAAATATGGACTTGGTCCACTTCCAAAAATGACTCTAGTAAACCTGTATTCTTTAACCACAGGTTTCTCATTTGTGACATCTTCCACCCACAGGAATCTCATACTGTCTCTGTCCTTCTCATCAACTAAGATCTGATGGAATGCACTCTTGATGTCACCAACAAGCGCCACTGGAAACATCCGGAACCTCAACAGCACATCATGTAGCATAGGTAGCAATGATGGTCCTGTGTATAAACACTCATTCAAACTCTTGTCTCCTTTTCTTTCTTTTGCTGACCCGTCGTACACAACTCGGACATTTGTGCTCTCCGCATTCTCACGTATTACTGGATGGTGTGGTAGGAAATGGATTCTTTCTCCTGTAGGATGATCTGGTACTTCCTCAATTATACCCTGTTCTATCTGATCTTTAATGACATCATCATATTTCTTTAATATTTCCGGTTCCTTCTTTAATCTTCTGAGTTGCGCATTTAGCCGCCTTTCACAAAGATTTCTGTTTGTTTGCAAATTGACTCTATCTGATTTCCATGGCAAATGCACACTGTATCTCTCTCCATTGAAAGTTACTGTATCTTCAAATTTCTCTTCCACTGAGTTTTCTTCCCTGATCCCTACTGTCTCCAAATCCCACAGTTTGGCTATCTGATTGCTCAGATTTTCCTTATCAGTTGTCAACAGCAGTGAACTTGAACAACTTTGATCCTCTGCTGAGTTTGTTGGTCCCATTAGAGTCCAACCCAGTGTTGTTTCTTCTGCAACAGGATCACCAGCATTTCCCCATTTCATGTTTCCTGTTTTGAGCTTGCAAAGGTCTTCCAATCCAATGATGACATCAATTTCAAGTTCTCTTTCACTTGAAATATCTGAAAATTCCAGGTTCTTCAAATGGTTGAATTTTTTCTTTAAAATCTGGGGCTTCACATTCTTGACAGATGTCAGCTTGCTGAGTGTGGACACCTCAGTTTCAAATTTCAGCTTTTCTGTCATGTCTTTTACTTCTATCTTGTACACTGAGCAGATATGTTGCCTTTCTCCATGCACAGTGTCCAGAACTTTTCTTTCCTGTCTTAATGGCTTGGATTTCAGCAAATTAGCAGTTTTCTGCAACATGTATGTCTTATCACACCCTGTATTCAACAGACATCTGCAAATAATACTTGGCTTTCCCTTGACATTCACTTTGGCTAACACAGTTTGATATGCTATTCCACCAGGTGTGACAACATGCATATTTGGAACACTCTCTTCTTTTTCACATATCACAGGGTGATGCTCCCCTTCATTGCACTTGCTGCAAGGCTTCTTGTTGTAGCAATCTTTGACACGGTGACCTTTCTTCAAGCAGCAAAAACATCTCTTATACCTCATCAATATTGACTTCCTCTTCTTCACTTCAGTGACAACAGAACAGTCAGCACTTCTGTGCTCTCCAAGACAAAAAGCACAGGTTGCATTTGGTGAAATAGCAAATGCTTTCCCTTTGTTAGGATTCCTCTCTTCTCTTGAATTCTGCACTCTTGGTGTTGCTTCATCCATACCCCTGAACAGAAGTTCCTCTCTGAGCTTGTTCAAAAATTCACTCATGGTCCACTCATGGTCTACAGACATTGTTCTTCTGATGGAAAGTTCAACATCTCTTGGTATCTTCTTCATTAAATCTGGTACAATAACTAAAGAATACTGTTCTTCAGAGGTACCTAATACAGATAATGCTTTTACATGCATATCAACAAGTTCATACAACTTTTTTAACCCATCTAAATTTTTAGAATAAGTTACAGCAACAACAGCCTTTAATGCAGACATGTGAGATCCCTTCAATACATTAGCTTTACCATATTTCTCTTTTAAAATGTCAACTGCAGGTGCATAATTGTCCCCAGTAGTTCGCAAATCTGCAATCGCATGACAAGCAGTACCCTTAAGAGAAGCCTTTAGGTAAGACATCTTGTCAACATCACACAATGAAGAATTCAAATGAATATTCCTTTCAAAAGAGTCCCAAAATTCCATCCAATTCATCATATTCCCATCAAATGACTTCAATTCAAGTTTTGGCAACCTTAATTTACTGCTCAAATTCTCCCCAGTATTTCTTCTTCCCATACTTGGTGAATACTGAGGTTGCCAGGGATGTTGTGGGAAATAATTTTGCATATAGGGGTTAAAAGGTTGCCCTAAAGGTTGGTACATAGAATATTGTCTTTCAAACCCCCCAACAGGATACTGGCTGTGTCCTTGTTCATTTCCAAATCTTCCTTCATGGGGTGAGTTCATTGAGAAAAATGAATTAGTAGTAGTAGGCTTACCAGCTGCTTGTCGAGAAGAATCATTCTGTTTCTTCTTTGAACATTTGTTAAGTAACATACCTATTTTTGCATCATATGAACGACTTGTTGTGTACTCTCTTACCAATTCTGACCTAAAATTCAATTTCTTCATTATCTCTTGAATATCCTTCGACACTGATTTTATATCCATCAACATTGGCTCTACAATCAGATTAATTGTGGCATTGAAAATTATCTTATTTTATGGAGTTAAAGGATATCTCGGAAATTGATGTGGTATGGTGAACAAATCGAGTTCAAGAATAATGGATTAAAG
>NW_027019709.1:0-14813 GCF_013076305.1 Rhopilema esculentum
AATTTTTTCAAGCTGCCAGTTTGGCTAGAAATAACCCTAACATTTCGAATTAGTAAAAGTAGATAAATATCACTGTCATAAGACCATTCATTACCTACATGTGTTAGACAGGTATTTTTGATCAAAAGTAGCTCTCTTTGTTTGATTACCGATACATTTGAATTCTTTGTTTGCGCGCTTTTTGTAGATGAATACCTTCCAGAAGATGCTAAATCGACTGGCTTAAAAAAGTTGTTTCTCAGTTTTCTAAGAGAAATCTCAGCAAATATTTTTTTTCAGCACAGAATAAAAGTTTTTTGTAATTGTGCATGTCAGTCGACAAGATAAAATCAAGGATTGAAGTTTACCGTCTTCGTCTCTTCTGTTCTGTCCGATAATACTAGATTGAGATTAATTCTAGCGAGAGAGTTTTCTTTACTCGTAGATAACTGTTTTTGCGATGCCATTTTAAACAACTTTTGTTATAAACACTATTCAGTAAGCTATCAAGGAATAGAAAAAGTCCCGTTTAGTAGATTGAAATGAATTTAAGTAGTAAAAGTAGTTAATCCATAGTCACAACGTATACAATCGCTCGACGCTCTTTCTTAGTGACCGTGTAATAGAAATTAAACTAACATTTTCTTCGTTAGTAACTATAATTTTTTCGCCATCTATTGCTGAAGGTTTGAATTTACAAAGATAATGCCTTGGTTGTAAAAGGGTTATACGTTCCTTTACGCACTATACGCCCCATCTTATGTGAATGAAATCAGGATCTCTCGCAGATCAATTTATAAATGGTAAAAACATGAACCAGATAATTTGTTGACAATTTGCTGACTATATTTGAACTCGCCGTACCTTCAAATAATGAATTTCTGTTTTTTTCGTTCAGTGTCTAGCATAGTTTTTAGAGAAGAATTGCATTCATACAAAGAGTATCAAAGATTTTTTGTTCCTATACAAAATCAGAATCTAAGGGTTTACTTTGTACGGTTGAAGATTTTACAAAAAACTATGAATGACTACAGGAACTAGAAAAAGTCAAAATATAAATGAAAAAAGTCAAACACACCAGAAAACACGTTTTTGAGACAATTTAAAAACATTTTTGAGTTCTCTAATGCCTGATGAAAGTTGAAATTTATCAAAGTTTTTAAGGAAAATTTTTTTAAGGCTGCATTTTTGGAAAACAAGCATAGCACTTTCAACTTGTTTTATTTTAAGTCAAAAATAATCATACTACGCAATGCTCCCTAGTATTATTATGTTACTCGTGTTTGTTTGACTAAAATTTTGCTCGACATGACTATTTATGGACGCCATTGCCTGTATTCCAACTGCTATTCAAGAGTACATACTGTTATAATTTTTCCGTTCGATGCCATTCTAGCTACTTCTCAGAGATTTTTATGGAAAATAGTTCGTCATATATGTAATGATCGATATATCGTATAAACTATCCAAGGTATTATTTTGCTTTCTCTATAAGCAGCAGAATACAGTTTATAATCTCATTATGTAACTTTTCTTATTAGTGGTTACTTTGTACGGTTGTAGCAGTGGCATACATATGACAGAGACTCAGTAAACTATTAGGAGTAAAAAAGTCAAAATTATAAATTGGTGAAATATCAACACACCAGAAAAACAAGTTTTTTCGGAACATTTAACAACACTTTCTGAGTTCTCTAATGTGCAACGAAATTTGAAATGAAAGACCTTTCTTGCTTTGATGGACTTAGTGTTTCGTGATATTTAACAAAGTGATGTATTTAAGGAAAGTTTTTTTTTGTAAGTCGTTTGCAATTTTATGAAAAACGTTGAAACACGGATTTAATCTACAAGATATGTTTTTGCAATAACTTGAACATACATCTAGTTTTTCAGCGAGAAATTGAAATAGTGACCTTGTTGACAACTTTGCATTGACATAGATTTTTTGTTCTACACCTCTCTTAGAACTTTGCAAGTGAGCTCTTTCTATTTACGAGTAATGGCATCTTGTTTATGAAAATTTATAACGTTCTGCGATCGCAATTTATGTTGATAGCTTTTTTTTAAGAGAGTATTGTGGCACTCCTATACATTGCGTATAAACATACAATAGATCATAATTTCAAAGAGTATTTTTGCTTTTGTTTCATCGTGTATACATATAATCTAGACAATCTATTGGAGAGGTATTCTCATACTTTAGGTCACAGGTGTAGTATATTGCTATACCCAAAATAATATTTAGCTATTGGTTTTTATGTGAACGCAGAGCGAAATGATTGGGTTTCAGAAAATTACAAAATTAAGCCTACACGATTCATGCTGGATATAAGTTTCCAGAGGAGTATTGCCTCAATGTATGTTTTTTTGGAAGAAATTTTACAAAGAATTTAACATAGTTTTGACTTTATCTGTTATAAATTGCAGGAATGATATGTGTTGTATTGAGGTAATATTTCTCACGATACTTCTCTCTCAAGGGGGTAAAGGTCTTCATCAATAATTAAGGCTGACTCAATTTATAATGTAATGTACTGTTTCACACAAATATTTTCAGCATATATAACCTAATTGATTAATTAATTATGTGAGAAAGTAGATATTATCATGTATAGTATTTTTACTCACTGCATTATTGAATTTAGTATCTGCCAAATTTGGGCTTGGACATGAAGTTAATTGTGAAGACTCAGGTCTGTAATAACTTTCAACAAGTCAAAAATCTGTTTAATTTTGATAGCGTGTATACAAAGATGATTTGCAAGTATATACATGAAGAAAAATATCGCCGTTTGCGATACTAAAGATTGTGCTAAAAACATGAAGCATTTTTTTGTGTGGTTATCCTCTATAAATAATAATCAGTATTCACATCTTATCGGCAAGTTATATACTTTGTATTCGGGATTGAAGGAGTTAATCTAAAAGAATAAACATTTCATATAAGAAAATCTTAAAGTGATTTATTTCAATAAATGTATAATCAGGCGTGGAAGAGAACTATAGTAATTAATGTACAGATTCACAGTTGCGCAAATCGCACACCTATTCGTGAAATACTGAAAAACACTATGGTTTTTGAGTGAGACTTCTCTTTAAAAACATGTTTGAGTTCTCTATAATGCCAGCAATAAATAGAAAAATTTGAAGGATACAAAGTTCTCCGGGGGAAGGAAATTAATATCTAAACGCTTGCATTTTGAAATGACATATTAAATTTAACTTGTGAAATTAAATATGAAGGCTATAGAATGCAGTGGTAAATTAAATGTTATAATGTTAGTTGACAATGAAACGTGCCTGACGAGCTGACATATATATTTAGAGCACTGCGGCCGTACCCTTCAAGAGTATCTGTGTAAATTGCGTTCAGTATCTAGCATAGTTTGTTAGGGAAATTGCATTCGAATTAAAAGATAAATCACAGATTTTTTGTTTCCCTTAACAAAATCAGAATCTAAGGGTTCACTTTGTAACGTTGATTTTAACATAAAGAACTATAAACTAAGGACTAGAAAAGAGTCAAAATTATAATTAAAAAGTCAACCATACAGAAATCCTCTCAAACAACACAACCCGTGGGAGACAAAATGAATCACGGTGCTTGAATCAGTAAAAGGCAGATTCTGTTAAAAGTAGCTATATATGTGAAACTGTACCAAAAATAGGTTATATGATTAAGTAAAAATCTCGAAAAAATTCTGACCTATAGACAATTAATTGACCAAGGTATAGTATGTCTTTAAGACGAACACCACCAACCTTCAACAGTTGAATGGCTTACCAAGATTGCGTTTTAATTTTGGCCATAAATTTAATTAATTGAGTCTGGATGATAGACCTACTTATTATAGTAACAGTACAAGGGTTTCCACATCAAACGAATAATTAGGCTAGGCTAACCCAGGGTCGTCAATTTAAGATGGCTCGGTATTGTAGAAAATGTAATTGAACAGAACCATGTTCAACAACATCAAACCTACTGTGCACGTGAAGAACGTTGAGCTATACAATAATATGTTTAATTGCTAAACTAACTACAGAATGTTTGAAGCAACACGTGAAACAGAAAATCAATTTTGATAATCTTACTGAGTTTTGGATTTAAACTTTACTGCTCTCTCACGCTTTCTTCAACATTTTAGCAACCACTTCACTCTAATAACATTATGTAAAAAAGTCCTTCCCTAATACTTGCAATTTTATTCAATAATGTCCTTATTGCCTAAAACATATATTCCCTTCTTCTGAGACTATTTCAGCTTTCTCTCAAATGGCAACGGAGCAGGCCCAATGGTGATGCTCAATACTCATTCGATTAGTCAGTTCCATAAAATAATATGTCAATAGTTCCACACCTTTATCTAAATAGACTACAATCCAGTGAAGAATTTTCTATCTGATGTTATTGTAAATAGACTACTAATCCTCATAAGTGTCTAACTAAATGTAATTGATATATTTATTATTAATGAAGAATGGAAGTAAACTAGCCTTTCTTGGCGACCCCGCCAAAGGGGTCTTGCAAGGCCACTGGATGAGTTTCATTCTTGATGACCCGAGCAAGGGGGTCTGGGTGCGCGCCGGCCGCGAACAGCCCGAGCCCACATGGAGCCGGCCCGTGGCACGCGCAGTGGAACCGCCGTGCGGGCACGCCCAGCCAGTGGAACCCCGACGCCGCGACACAGCCAGCAGTGGAACCGCGGCCCTCGCGACATGCCCAGCCGTGGACGCCGGCCCGGACACACCGAGCAAGTGACCCGCACGCCACGCCCAACTGGAGCAATTAGCAAAGGAAGCGACTACGCCATCCCTAACACTACAAAACCCCTCACAAAACAACACCCGACCACACACACACGACCAACAGCCACGAGTGCCCCCGAGAGGCGTGTGGCTCCCGAAAAAGAAAAGAGGCTCACGCCAAAAAGAGGCTGTGCCTGTTCCCCCGCAGAGGCTGCAAGAACCACGCCCTCTCCCATCACAAAATTCTTCCTCAAAAATAAGTGCAAAAAACACTCGCACTCCTGCAGAATTCAGCGAAAAAATCACTCGCGCTCCTACGCGATTTTTACTCGCACTCCTGTCACAGGCGCTAGAGGGCGGGGAGGAGAGGGGGAAAAAAAGGTCCCCGCCCTCTAGCGCCTGTGACAGTCGTGCGAGTAAAAATCGCGTAGGAGCGCGAGTGATTTTTTCGCTGAATTCTGCAGGAGTGCGAGTGTTTTTTGCACTTATTTTTGAGGAAGAATTTTGTGATGGGAGAGGGCGTGGTTCTTGCAGCCTCTGCGGGGGAGCAGGCACAGCCTCTTTTTGGCGTGAGCCTCTTTTGTGCGGGAGCCACGCCTCTGCGGGGGGCACGTCGTGTGTGTTGGGGTCGTGTGTGTTGGGGTCGTGTGTGTTGGGGTCGTGTGTGTTGGGGTCGTGTGTGTTGGGGTCGTGTGTGAGGGGGTTTTGTGTGTTGGGGATGGCGTTAGTTCGTTCTTTGCTAATTTGCTCCTAGGGTTGGGCGTGGGCTTGCGGGTCACTTGCTCGGTGTGTCGCGGGCCGGCGGTCCACTGGCTGGGCATGTTGGGGGCCGGCGGTCCACTGGCTGGGCGTGCCGCGGGCCGGCGGTCCACTGGCTGGGCGTGCCGCGGGCCGGCGGTCCACTGGCTCGGGCTGTCGCGGGCCGGCGGGCCACCCAGACCCCGCTTTGGCGGGGTCGTCAAGAATGGAAACTCAGGCCAGGTGGGCCTTGCAAGACCCCGCTTTGGCGGGGTCGCCAAGAAAGGCTAGTTTACTTCCATTTCATAATAATAAATATCAATAGCATTAAGTAAACACTTTATGGAGGATTGTAGTCTATTTACAATAACATTCAGTAGAAACTTTTCAGTGGATTGTAGTCTATTTAGATAAAGTGTGGGAACTTATGACATATTTTTTATGGAACATGGACTAAATCGAATGAGTATTGAGCAGTCACCATTGGGGCCTGCTCGTTTGCCATTTTGAGAGAAATTTGAAATGAGTCTCAGAAGACAGGAGAATATATGTTTTGTGAGGCGAAAGGACATTATTGAAAAATTGCAGTATTAGGGAAGGATTTTTTACATAATTTGTTATTAGAGTGAAGGTGGTTGCTAAATTGGTGAAGGAAAAGCGTGAGAGAGCAGTTAAAGTTTAAATCAATAACTCAGTAGATTATCAAAGGTGTGATTTTGCTGTTTCCGTGTGCTTCAAACATTCTGTAGTTTATTTTTAGGCAATTAAACGATATTTATTGGTAGCTTCAACGTTCTTCACGTGCACAGTAGGTTTGATGTTGTGGAAATGGTTCTTTCATATTACAATTTCTGACAATACCCAGGCATCTTAAATTGCGACCCTGGTTAGCCTAGCCTAATTATTGCGTTTGATGTGGGAACCTTGTTAATGTACGTATTATAAGTAGGTCTATCATCCAGGACTCAATTAATTAATTTATTTGCCAAATAAAAGCAATTTGGTAACCATTCAACTGTTGGAGAGGTTGGTGGTGTTCGTTTTAAATGTACTACTATGACCTTGTCAATTAATTGTCTATAGGTCAGATGATTTTTCGAGGTTTTTATAATCATGATAACGCTATTTTTGGTACAGTTCACATATATCTAGCTACTTTTAACAGAATCTTCCTTTCTGATTCAAATCACGTGATTTCATTGTTGCTAGGTGGTGTGTTAATATCAGCTCGGGCGTTTCCGCCTCATTTTGACATTTTAATACCAATGCATGAGGCCTTCAAATTTGGTAAAGCAATAGACTTGTTTTTTGGTTGCCCCGGACCTCCATTTTATATGGAGAAGCTCAAATTTCGATATTTTCACGAAGAGGCATCCAGGAAAGTCATTTATCTATTTCCTCTTCACCCCGACCAAATTTGAAAATAAATTAATCTTTATATGAATTTTACTTAATACCTGTGTCTAAAATATTGCCGAAAGAGAATATATATAGTTCCACAAATGTTTCATTTTTGAGCACTACCACTAATGTTTCATTTTTGAGGACTTTTTATCATGCTATAAAACTTGACTGATTATCAACTATCCTAACTTCTGTCAATGGCAGATTTCTAGCAGAAAAACAAATATCTACTTCATCATCATAATAATTATCAAAATGTTTGCTAATTTTGAAAACAACAACAATTAATAGTTACTATTGGTGAGCCAACCCTAGAGTTGAGAATCCTCAAAACAAAATCCATAACTAAAGCAAAATCTAAAATCTGATGTTTTCAAAATATATGAGGCAAACCCTCAAATATATCACAATGAGGGAGGCGTGTATTTCACCAACATCCTCGTAAAAAACCAAATGCAAGATTGGTAACAATAAATGGCTAGAGTTGAGGATCCTCCAAAGTTAAATAGCACATTTAAAGCAAAATCTAATAGATGTTTATAACGCATAGGGGGCAAACTCTGTAAAAGTACAATGAGGGAACCGTGTGTTTCATAAACATCCTCGTAAAAAAACCAATTGGAAGTAGGGTATGAAAATCTATGAAATAGGGGTCCTATCAATCGCTGAAACTATTTGAGAGCAGGATGCAAAATCTTGAATTATCCTTCAACTTTATAATAAACATACAAAGATCCTCTAAATCAATCAAATTATAACGAAACAAAGGCCAAAGAAGAAATGTCTTTCATTCAAATCGTCGTCTCAAAACGTCTCGCGAATGCCCTGAAAAAAAGAGGAATAATGGTTATTAAATTTCAGCGCTAGTGTACGCGTAGAAACAATTCATTAAAGCATGTTTCCATGTCGAAATGGAAATGGCTGGAAAAATTGCTTAGCAGTTGTAAAATTGGTCTAAAAGTGGTATAAAAACACGTACAAAAAAGGAGCAGAATGATTATTTTGACAAAAAGGGGCAGCTTCCAATCCATGAAAATATCGCAAAAGCAATCAATCAGCTGTGAGGGGTTAGGGGAGGCGTAACTTCACCGGCATTTGCAATAGATGGAAAAATGTATTGAAAAAGTTATTAAATTTCTATACCACGATGAGGGCAACATGAAGTTTACAAAAACTCTACTAAATCTTGTCACTAAGGGTGTAGCATGAATGTTTAAACAAAAAGGGGCAGCAAAAATTCGTAGAAAATATCGCGAAAGCAATCAATCAATCGCGAGGGATAGGAGGAGGCGTAACTTCACCGGCTTTCGCAACACATGAAAAACTTTATTGAAAAATTTAATTTTCTTAAATGAACACTTGGCATTTCGTTTAGAATTCATTCAGCATATTTATCTAAAAAACGGCAAACAAAATTTGAGTATAAACGAAGTAAAACACGAAGAGATCTTTGATATCAAAAATCGCTTACCGTGTGATGAAGCTGGATGAGAATATCTTTTACAATACTTTGGTCAATCTGCCACGGGAATGTCCTGCAAAAAATCCAAGAATAACCGAAATGAAAACTGTGACGCAGCAAGTTTACCAAAATCAAATGTCGACATCGAAGATCAAGGTTCCTAATCGATGCGTCACTAATGATCGTTAACGATCCGCAGTCACAAAAAGTTTCCCCAATAACGACCTTGCAGACAATGGGGTCACATCACAAAGGGGGCGTAGCTTGATCGTCGTTCGCAACTCGTCAGGCAAAACTGTCCTATAAAGTTTGAATTTCCTGAATCTAGGCGTTACAATTCGCTGAGAATTCGTTGCACAAATTGATAAATAATAAAATATAAAATACCTCTATATTGAAACGTAGATAAACGAAAAGGGATGAAAATAACCCCGAAAACAAACGCACTAACCTGATGAATATTCAATTTAGGAAAGGTATTCAAATCGTGTTCTCGACACTGTCCTGCAAAAACAGCAGAAGAACAGACGGTAAATTCAATGTTGTAGCTAATAAAAGAGCAACAGAAACATAGTATTCAATAAAGGGGCGACTATTAAATATTTCGCGGTAGGGGCAGGGCGTTTTGTTAGAAAAATGGCAGGGCAAGGTACAGAAACATGAGCGAAAAGAATAAACAATACTCACAGTGAAAACTGCGTCCAAAATCAAGGGTCCATTGTGAGAAACATGTCGACTTCTTTTTCCAAACCTTTCTTTCCAACCGTGTGCTCTAAAATGCACCTGGCTGGAAAATGATCTTCGCGACAATTCATCATGGTTTTGTCCTGTTGAGACTGTTTTGACACAAATTGCACGGTCATTTATCAATCGATCCCCCATAAAAGGGAGTTTTTCAGTTACCGGGAAAAAAACTGTCCCTGCAACAATGCAAATCGCTAGGTCATCGGAACGTATCGCCAAAAGACCATGATAACCATGTGAGTGCCTAGTTTAAGCAACAATGATGAGATAATCATGACAATCATAACTTTTGCTCGTACGGTCTCGAGCTTTTGGGAGAAAGGTGTCGCAAGCGAGCTGTTTCGATTCCAAAAAAACCTCGAATCAAAACTTCCATCCAGAAGGGAGAACCGAGCTGTGACGCAGCAAGGTTTTCTTGCAATATTTTTAAAGATAAGCTTTCAGTTTGTTTTCGAAATGACTAAAGGCAATTTTTGCTTCATGAAAATGAAGTCTAGTCATTTTTTATGCCTAAAACAACGCCGGGGCAAGCTATGACGCAGCAAGTTTAGCAAATCAGAAAAGTTGTCTTTCCACCGTGGTTCTTTCAAGAAAGAACGGTTAATGGGTACCTAAGTATCGCTAACGACCCGCACTGACAATCAGGTTGACGCTTAATGATCGCGCCTCATTTGTATAGTTTAATCAAGAAGGGAAAGGTCCTGCATCCTTCGCAATCAAACAAAATGAAATTGTAAAGATAAGCTTCCAATTTGTTTCGAAACGACTAAGAAAGTTTTTTCCATCATAAAAATGCTGTCAACCGACTTATACTGCGTAAAACAACGGCGGGGCAAGCTATGACGCAGCAAGTTTAGCAAATCGAAAAAGTTGGTTTTTCACCGCGGAGCTTTGCAGAAGGAAAGGTTAATGATCGCTAACGATCCGCACTGACAATCAGGTTGCCACTTAATGATCTCGCATCAATGCTTTAGTTTGATTAGGAAGGGAAACATCCTGAATCGTCCGCAACCAAAACAAACTTTCTTGTAAAGTTTCATTTTCGAAAATTTCGGCATTTTGACGTCCGTGTTAACTTCAATCGTATGTTTGGAATGCTCAGTGAAGTGCATGTGGATAGGAAATTCTTGTTGATTTTATTGAGCTTTCAATTCTTTGTTACAATGATGGGGGATGGCGGGATGGGGGGGCCCGTACCCCCACTCGGACAGGATTTGGTTAGCTTAATTTTTCTTTTCTGTGTGATTTTCATTTAAATCCAACGCCCCTTATAAAAAATCAGGAAGAAGTTTTTCGAGGGTTTGACATTTATTTTTTCGATTTCACCAAGTAAACAAAGATGGCAAAGAGAACGGACACGTAATGTAGAAAGTAGTGGTACAGCTAAATTCGCTAGAGGGCGGGGAGGAGAGGGGAAAGAAAAGGTCCCCGCCCTCTAGCGCCTGTGACAGGAGTGCGAGTAGAAATCGCGTAGGAGCGCGAGTGATTTTTGCGCTGAATTCTGCAGGAGTGCGAGTGTTTTTTGCACATTTTTTTGAGGAAAAATTTTGTGATGGCAGAGGGCGTGGTTGTCGCAGCCTCTGCGTGGGAGCACGCCACAGCCTCTCTTTGGCGGGAGCCTCTTTTGTGCGAGAGTCACGCCTTTGCGGGGGGCACGCCTCTGCGGGGGGCGAAGCCGTGTGTGTTGGGGTTTTGTGTGAGGGGGGTTTTGTGTGTTGGGCATGGCGTTAGTTCGTTCTTTGCTAATTTGCATCTCGGCTTTGGGGGGTTTTGCGGGTCACTGGGTGGGCGTGCCGCGGCCGGCGGTCCACTGGCTCGGCGTGCCGCGGGCCGGCGGTCCACCCAGAGCCCGCTTTGGCGGGCTCTCCAAGAATGGAAAAAAGTTTCGGGTATAGGGGCTTGCAAGAACCCGCCTTGGCGGGTTCTCCAAGAAAGGCTAGTCTCCCTTCCATAAAAAGGCAAAAAATATCAATGACTAAAAATAAGGACGTAGTTCAAAATTTTAATTTATTGAGATGTATTTGGGCAAGGATCAAATGTTCTACTGTATGTGGTGAAGTGTATCGTATTTGGAAGTGATTATTTTCAAATGTAGGGAGAGTCTCTTGCAATTAAAATAATATTTATAATGAGACGATATTAATAAAAAATTATGATTGACACGTGTCTAGTGAGCAGGGTGGGCAGATATCTAGAGCTAATGTCATTCACTCCAAGGTCTTGAGTGGCACTGCTCTTTCATTTATAATGAGGGATAATAAATATGGTTGCTTTGTATGTTCCTATTGCCAAGATATCTAGAGCAAATGTAATTTTCGCGCGATTTGCTGCGGAGTATTGTTTTGGCGTTTGCAAAGTGCCCATACATTTTGAGGGAGTTTTTAGAGAGGGTGGTTTATTACTGAGATTGCCATCGTTTGTTTTTTTAAATGTGGGGAATATCTGCAATATTTCTTTGTTTTATGCTTCCTTAAGAAGTAACTATTTTTCTTCACGAAGGCATTTTTAATTTTTTAATTTGATGAGTGATCTTTAGGAGGGCTTATTACTGTACGGATTAAAAGTCGGTGAATGATCAAAGCCTCAATCTATAAATGAATTTTGCCAAATAACTGTATTTGAGACGTTGTAAATGAGCAATTGATTGACATGTCTCTAGTGAGCCAAGTGCCCAGATATGTGGACCTAAGGTCATTCACTGCAAGGGACTGAGTAACATTGTTTCCTCATGTAAAATGAGCAATAATAAATGTAAAGGCTTTGTCTGTGCCAAGTGCCCACATATCTGGACCTAATGTCAATCACTGCATGGGCCCGAATAGCATTGTTTCCTTATTCATAATGAGCAATAAGAGATATAATGGCTCTGTCTGTGCCAAGTGCCCAGATATCTAGACCTAAGGTCATTCACTGCAAGGGCTGGGTAGCATTGTTTCCTCGTGTATAATGAGCAATAATAAACGTAACGGCTTTGTCTGTGCTAAGAGCCCAGATATCTGGACCTAATGTCATTCATTGCAAGGGCCTGGGTAGCATTGTTTCCTCATGTATAATGAGCAATAATAAATGTAATGGCTTTGACTGTGCCAAGTGCCCACATATCTGGACCAAATATAATTAAGTGCGATTCGCTGTTGAACATTGCTTCGTTCTTTTCCAAGTGCCTTTGCATTTTGAGAGAGTTTTTAGAGAGGGTGGTTTATTGCTGAAAATGCCTTGATTTTTCTCTTTTTTAAATTTAGGGAATATTGGCAATATTTCTTTGTTTTATGCTCCCTTAGAAAATGATTTTTTTATCAATAAAAATTTTTTTAATTTTGATTAGATGAATGATCTTTAGGAGAGCTTTCTTGTTAATGATTTTGCCAATCTTTTATGGTTTAATCAAACTTTGAAATTTATGCTGTAGGAGCTTCCAATTTCTTAATAGGGGACTGAGAATTTTGGTTACTGGTATCGCCATTATTTTTTTTTCCAAAGGGAGTCTGAAGTTGTTTTGCAAAAAGGTGGTGAGTTTAAAAATCGGCAATTCTCTGTTCGAAAGGACAATATTTTATATTTCCCCTTCATAGGTTTTGACCATGACTAAATTGGATTAATAGTAGTATTTTTTCGTAAGGGCACTAATTTCATGTTTCGGGGACCTCGTTTGGCATCAGGTGAAAAATGTCGGAGGACTTTTTCAAATAAAGCCTGGTTTGAAAACCTCTCTTGATGCAACTTTTGGTATTGATGATGTTATATTTAAAAAAATAAAATTTCTAGAACCTCTTCTTATTTGTTCAAAAGTAAAGAAATTCGAATGAATGGGGGTGTATTTTCGTTAAAAACGTTCAATTGGGATCGAATTGCTGGACCCTAACAAATCTTCTCGATACTGGATGTATAAGATTGATCTAAATTCCTATGCTTCATCGCGTAGCCTAATTATTGGGTTTAATGTGGGAGGCTTATTACTGTACGGATTATAAGTAGGTGAATGCTCAAAGCCTCGGTCTATAAATGAATTTTGCCAAATAACTGTATTTGAGATGTTGTGAATGAGCAATTGATTGACATGTCTCTAATGAGCCAAGTGCCCAGATATGTAGACCTAAGGTCATTCATGTCTCTAATGAGCCAAGTGCCCAGATATGTAGACCTAAGGTCATTCATGTCTCTAATGAGCCAAGTGCCCAGATATCTAGACCTAAGGTCATTCACTGGAAGGGCTGGGTATCATTGTTTCCTCATGTATAATGAGCAATAATAAATGTAACGGCTTTGTCTGTGCCAAGAGCCCAGATATCTGGACCTAAGGTCATTCAATGCAAGGGAGTGAGTAGCATTGTTTCCTCATGTATAATGAGCAATAATAAATGTAACGGCTTTGTCTGTGCCAAGTGCCCAGATATCTGGACCTAAGGTCATTCAATGCAAGGGACTGAGTAGCATTGTTTCCTCATGTATAATGAGCAATAATAAATATAATGGCTCTGTCTGTGCCAAGTGCTCAGATATCTGGACCGAATGCAATGAAGTGCGATTAGCTGTGGAGCATTGCTTTGCCGTTTGGCAAGTGGCCATAGATTTTGAGAGAGTTTTTAGAGAGGGTGGTTTATTACTGAGAGTGCCACTGTTTGTCCTTTTTTAAATGTAGGGAATATGCGCTATATTTCTTTGTTTTATGCTTAATTAAAAAATAATTGTTTATCTTAATAAATGCTTTTTAACTTTTAGCTGGATCAGTGATATAGAGGGGTTCTTTATTGTTAGCGATTTTATTAATCCGTTATCGTTTAATAAAACTTTGAGCAAGATTATGGCCCGTTTGGCTCGAATTAAGGACGTTTGTATGAGTGAATATCGCCCTTCTTAATAAAAGCGACCCTCAATAGAAAAAGAGTCCCTAAGTATGAAAATAAACATAATCATGATGCCATATCATCGAAAAATACTTTTTTAGGGATAAGCTTTCAGTTTGGTTTGGAAAGGACTGAGGGCATTTTTGCATCATGAAAATGCCGTCTATTCATTTTTTTATCCCTAATACAACGGCGGGGTAAGCTGTGACGCAGCAAGTTTTAGCAAATCGAAAAAGTTATCTTTCCACTGTGGAACTTTGTAGAAGGAACAGTTAATGGGTAGCTAAGTATCACTAACGACCCGCACTGACAATCAAGTTGACGCTTAATGATCTCGCCTCAATTCTATAGTTTTATAAGAAGGGAAACTTACTGGACCCTTCGCAATCAAACAAAACGAAATTATAAAGATAAGCTTCAAATTTTTTTTCGATACGACTAAGAAAGTATTTTCCATCATAAAAATGCCGTCAACCGACTTATAATGCCTAAAACAACGGCGGGGTAAGCTATGACGCAGCAGGTTTAGCGAATCAAAAAGTTGGCTTGCCACCTTGGAGCTTTGCAGAAGGAAAGGTTAATGCGTAGCTAAGTATCGTTAACGACCCGCACTGACAATCAAGTTGACGCATAATGATCTCGCATCGATGCTGTAGTTTTATCATGAAGGGAAACATCCTGAATCGTCTGCAACCAAAACAAACTTTCTTGAAAAGTTTTATTTTAAAAAATTTCGGCATTTTCTACGTCCGTGTTAATTTCAAAAGTATGTTTTGGAATGCTCAGTGTCCCACCTTGACATTCCTAATCCTGTCTTGTCTGTTTTTGGTACAATCAGTGTATTTTGTTCCAAGTAAAAATTGCAATGCTTTGCTTGTTGTGGTAATGCTTTCATT
>NW_027019720.1:0-14654 GCF_013076305.1 Rhopilema esculentum
GATAGGTCATTTTAACATTCGGAGACGTTTAAGGGTGTTCTTGATTTTGGTACCTTTGGGTCTTAAAATAAGACCATTTGCTACCAATTTTATGAAATGAATTTAAAGTTTTTTCAAATAGTGTCAAAAGACCGTTTGAGGTAATGAATTGCACGCTAGAATTGCCTCGGTACATCATGGTGGATGGACCCTATTTTCTTTTGTGACCAAAATTATTAAAACTCAATAAAATTTATTAAAAACCATTCAGTTTTCTCCTAAAGTTTTAATTCAGTTTGTTACTTCTTTCCTTTTGACTATAACTACTTCAACCTTTTTGCAAATCGTTTATATGTTTTGCGCAATTTACATACAAATTCACCATAAGCCAAGCTATGATACACTCTTTTATACAAAAAAGACAAAAAAGCTTTATATCTTGCAGGACTGAATAAATTGTGAATCCGAGTCTGTGTCACCATCACTGCTTTCTTTAAAACATTTTGATCATCTTGATGGTTGGAATTTTTTCTTATTCTTAAAGAATGTCTCGTCATGTTTTATGCAAATAATAGCTTTGGAAATTATCAGGCAAATAACGTCAGAGAAAGAACTTGTGATTAAAATTCAAAAACTATGCATTAAATAGAAGACATTGTTTTCAATTGGATTCTGTTCTGATTTGTTACATATAGTCTTGTTAATTTTTAGATAGTCTTCATCCGGTATTAAGTTAATAATGGTGTCAATTTACATTTCAAAGGTTCTAGTTTGTTTTCACACTTTCAAAGGTTATTCAAGAACAAAGGGATGTTTTTACCTGTTTGTAAAGCTTCAATATGGGGGTCAAGACTGAAACTTTGCCCTAGACCTCAAAAAAACATCTGAGATACATTGTCTCGTGACATCATGTGAAGTTTTCCCGAATTTTGTTAAGAATTCTAAGAGATTTTCGTTTACAAACGCTAGTTTTAGCAAAAATTAATATAGTTTAATTATAGTTTAAAATTAAAAACGAGATTTTTCTAGCGTTTGAAAATTTTGATAGGAAATATTTCCAGCTTAAAAAATTCGGTGGGATTAATTTTCACTTGCCCTCAAACCACTCGATTTGTTTCAATATTCATATTTTCTCCTACGGAGGAGACTTTCCTTCCCATCATGCCCAGCAAGGCATGTGCCAACAAAATTTTTCACTTTGAAAACAACATGGCTTCCAAGAAAATTATTATCGACAACAGTGTACTTATCCCAGTGGAAATATCCTACACAATCACCTTCGCGGCAACTGAAGATAACCAATAATTTCATGAAGGTAAGAAGTATCAAATTACTGCAATTTTTTACTTTGTTTATTTATAAACCAAATTTCTTTTGCCTTCTCTTCTTCTGTGCACGTGGTGTACGTGGTGTACACTTCGTCCCTCTAGCATGAAATCTTTTCAAAAAATTTTCTTTAGACGGCAGTTTGCGATTTTTCTCGACTTTTTTCAAATCCTTTCTCATTTTGATTTACCAAAGAAATTGCTTTAGAATTTCCTGGTCCCAAGAAAGGGGTTTTACAATTGAATTTGTTTTTCGTTTAAATTTCTAAGACCACTGCTCACCGGAAATTAAAGAAAATTTTTTTTTTCGTAAAAATTATTTGTCCAATATAGAATCACGGTTTTTTATATTGAAGAACTTTAATAAACTTTGTCCAAATTCTAGAGCCTAAAAGTAACCTAGGCACCCCTATTCTAAAGATAAATGATTACACCCCCCCCCCTTCCCCTTTGGTGAGAGAGGCCCAGAAAATTTTTAGAATGAAAACCTTTTTGCTGGACACCAACAAAAGTTCCTTGCTTGGTAGCTCTTTCAATAAAAATTTCTAAAAAGTAATTTTTTAATCTCTGGCAAAAATGTAAAAATGTAGCCACCTAACAATTCCTAAAATGCATTCAGCACCAAACAATGAGTTAGCTTGTTCTAGGCGTTGGCATATTGAACCTTCCGAAAACCAGTCGCTTTTTTCTTTATTTCTACCTATTTATGTTGAATGAGCTTTACATTTAACTCGCGAGCTAAACTTTTAGCGTCTCTCCTCCTGGCCCTTGAATAATGTCCACCCTGCTATGTGGTATTGGCTTGACTGTAATCCCATCATCTTTGTAAAATCTTTGTTTTTCAGCATGCTATGTAGTCCTTAAGAATTCGGTTTCAGATAGCCCCCAAAATTAATACCTATGGAAAATGGAATACATGATGGAATTCTATGTTCTCATCTGCATGCACCATTATGATCATGAATGTCTTTGACGATTAATCTGTCTATCATCTCGGCAAAACAATGGTTAACATTAATTCATTAATACTATTGGTTATTGGTGTCAATATATAATCTTCTTAAGTATAGAAAAACATTTAAAACTATTGACAATGCGATTCTGCTGTGAAAATTGAAAGCACTTCTTTACAAAGCCCTTCTTCAAATTGATTCAAGTTTTCGGGATCTGCTGGTATCTCTTTGATACTTTAGACCATCTATTATTCCTCTGACCCTTTCTCCTTTTTGCAGAATTAATCTTTGATTTATCCTCTAGAAACCACTTCCTCATACTCATTAAAGTTTGTAAGATCTGCTAGTATCTCTTCAACACTTCAGACCATCCTTTGTTGTTCTGCCTCTCTGCATTTTCGTTGACTGGATCATTTTTTAAAAAATCTTTCTCAACATTCATTGAAGTTGTGATTTTTGTTGGTGTCTCTTCGACACTTGAACCGTCTCTTGTTGTTCTTCCTCTCTGCCCTTTCGCTGATTTTTTTAATTCATTCACTAAAAAATTTTCTCAACATTCTTGAACTTGTGATTTTCGTTGCTATCTTTTCGACACTTTAACCGTCCTTGTTGTTCTTTCTCTCTGCCCTTTTCCCTTATTTTTGTTTCTCTTTATTCTTTAAAAATATTTCTTAACACTCATTGAAGCTTGTGATTTTTGTTGGTGTCTCTTCGACACTTGAAACCGTCTTGTTGTTCTTTCCTCTCTGCCCTTTTCCCTGATTTTTTTTTTATTCATTCTTTAAAAATTCTTTCTCAACATTCCTTGAAGCTTGTGATTTTTGTTGGTGTCTCTTCGACACTTGAAACCGTCTCTTGTTGTTCTTCCTCTTTGCCCTTTCCGCTGATCTTTTTTAATTCATTCTCTAAAAAATCTTTCTCAACATTCCTTGAAACTTGTGATTTTCGTTGGCTATCTTTTCGACACTTGAAACCGTCCCTTGTTGTTCTTTCTCTCTGCCCTTTTCCCTGAATTTTTGTTTTATTTATTCTTTAAAAATCTTCTCAACATTCATTGAAGCTTGTGATTTTTGTTAGTGTCTCTTCAACACTTGAATCCGTCTCTTGTTGTTCTTCCTCTCTGCCCTTTTCGCTGATTATTTTTATTCATTCCTTAAAAAATCTTTCTCAACATTCATTGAAGCTTGTGATTTTTGTTAGTGTCTCTTCAACACTTGAATCCGTCTCTTGTTGTTCTTCCTCTCTGCCCTTTTCGCTGATTATTTTTATTCATTCCTTAAAAAATCTTTCTCAACATTCATTGAAGCTTGTGATTTTTGTTAGTGTCTCTTCAACACTTGAAATCCGTCTCTTGTTGTTCTTCCTCTCTGCCCTTTCGCTGATTTTTTTTATTCATTCTTTAAAAAATCTTTCTCAACATTCATTGAAGCTTGTGATTTTTGTTAGTGTCTCTTCAACACTTTAAACCGTCTTTTGTTGTTCTTCCTCTTTGCCCTTTCCTCTGATCTTTTTTAATTCATTCTCTAAAAAATTTTTCTCAACATTCCTTGAAACTTGTGATTTTGTTGCTATCTTTTCGACACTTGAAACCGTCCCTTGTTGTTCTTTCTCTCTGCCCTTTTCCCTGAATTTTTGTTTCTATTTATTCTTTAAAAATCTTTGTCAACATTCATTGAAGCTTGTGATTTTTGTTAGTGTCTCTTCAACACTTGAATCCGTCTCTTGTTGTTCTTCCTCTCTGCCCTTTTCGCTGATTATTTTTATTCATTCCTTAAAAAATCTTTCTCAACATTCATTGAAGCTTGTGATTTTTGTTAGTGTCTCTTCAACACTTGAATCCGTCTCTTGTTGTTCTTCCTCTCTGCCCTTCCCGCTGATTTTATTTTATTCATTCTTTAAAAATTCTTTCTCAACATTCCTTGAAGCTTGTGATGTTCTTCGACACTTGAAACCGTCTCTTGTTGTTCTTCCTCTTTGCCCTTTCCGCTGAAATTCATTCTCTAAAAAATCTTCAACATTCCTTGAAACTTGTGATTTTCGTGGCTATCTTTTCGACACTTGAAACCGTCCCTTGTTGTTCTTTCTCTCTGCCCTTTTCCCTGAATTTTTGTTTCTATTTATTCTTTAAAAATCTTTCTCAACATTCATTGAAGCTTGTGGTTTTTGTTAGTGTCTCTTCGACACTTGAAACCGTCTCTTGTTGCTCTTCCTCTCTGCCTTTTCGCTGATTATTTTTATTCATTCTTTAAAAATCTTTCTCAACATTCATTGAAGCTTGTGATTTTTGTTAGTGTCTCTTCAACACTTGAATCCGTCTCTTGTTGTTCTTCCTCTCTGCCCTTTTCGCTGATTATTTTTATTCATTCCTTAAAAAATCTTTCTCAACATTCATTGAAGCTTGTGATTTTTGTTAGTGTCTCTTCAACACTTGAATCCGTCTCTTGTTGCTCTTCCTCTCTGCCCTTTTCGCTGATTATTTTTATTCATTCCTTAAAAAATCTTTCTCAACAATCATTGAAGCTTGTGATTTTTGTTGGTGTCTCTTCGACATTAAAACCGTCTCTTGTTGTTCTTCCTCTCTGCCCTTTCAGCTGATTTTTCTGATTCATTCTCTAAAAACTCTTTCTCAACATTCCTTGAAGCTGGTGATTTTCATTGGTATCTTTCCGACACTTGAGACCGCCCCTTGTTGTTCTTCCTCTAAACCTTTTCTTTGATTTTTTTTATTCATTCTCTAAAAAATCTCTCCCAACATTCATTGAAGCTTGTGATTTTCGATGGTGTCTCTTCGACAATTGAGACCGTCCCTTTTTGTTCTTCCTCTCTGCCCTTTACGCTGATTTTTTAATTCATTCACTAAAAAATCTTTCTCAACATTCCTTGAAGCTTGTGATTTTCATTGGTATCTTTTCGAAACTTGAGACCGTCCTATGTTGTCCTTCCTTTCTGCCCTTTTCCCCTTTTTTTCATTCCTTAAAAATTTTTCCCAACACTCATTGAAGCTTCTGATTATCGTTGGTTTCTTCGACATTTGAGTCCCTCCCTTGTTGTTCTGCCTCTCTTTTTCTGATCTTTTATTTATTTATTCTCTAAAAAGTGTTTCTCAACACTCATTGAAGCTTCTGATTTTCGTTGGTGTCTCTTCAAAACTTGAGATCGTCCCTTGTTTTCCTTCCTCTCTGCCCTTTTTCGTCATTTGTTTTTTTCATTCTCTAAAAATTATTTTCAACATTCATTGAAGCTTCTGATTTTCGTTGGTGTCTTTTCGAAACTTGAGACCGTCCCTTTTGTTTTTCCACTTTGCCCTTTTCCCTGATTTATCTTTTTATCCATTCCATAAAAAACTTTTCTCAACATTCATTGAAGTTAGCGAGTTTCTTTGGTGTCTCTTAAAAACTTGAGACCGTCTTTTGTTGCTCTTCCACTTAACCCTTTTCCCTGATTTATCTTTTTATCCATTCCATAAAAAACCTTTCTCAACATTCATTGAAGTTAGCGAGTTTCTTTGGTGTCTCTTAAAAACTTGAGACCGTCTTTTGTTGTTCTTCCACTTTGCCCTTTTCCCTGATTTATCTTTTTATCCATTCCATAAAAAACCTTTCTCAACATTCATTGAAGTTTGCGAGTTTCTTTTGGTGTCTCTTAAAAACTTGAGACCGTCTTTTGTTGCTCTTCCACTTGCCCTTTTCCCTGATTTATCCTTTTATCCTTTCCATAAAAAACCTTTCCTCAACATTCATTGAAGTTACGAGTTTCTTTGGTGTCTCTTGAAAATTTGAGACCGTCTTTTGTTGTTTCTTCCACTTTGCCCTTTTCCCTGATTTATCTTTTTATCCATTCCATAAAAAACCTTTTCAACATTCATTGAAGTTTGCGAGTTTCTTTTGGTGTCTCTTAAAAACTTGAGACCGTCTTTTGTTGTTTCTTCCACTTTGCCCTTTTCCCTGATTTATCCTTTTATCCTTTCCATAAAAAACTTTTCTCAACATTCATTGAAGTTAGCGAGTTTCTTTGGTGTCTCTTAAAAACTTGAGACCGTCCTTTGTTGTTCTTCCACTTTGCCCTTTTCCCTGATTTATCCTTTTATCCATTCCAGAAAAAACCTTTCTCAACATTCATTGAAGTTTGCGAGTTTCTTTGGTGTCTCTTAAAAACTTGAGACCGTCTTTTGTTGTTCTTCCACTTGCCCTTTTCCCTGATTTATCTTTTTATCCATTCCATAAAAAACCTTTCTCAACATTCATTGAAGTTAGCGAGTTTCTTTGGTGTCTCTTAAAAACTTGAGACCGTCTTTTGTTGTTTTTCCACTTTGCCCTTTTCCCTGATTTATCTTTTTATCCATTCCAGAAAAAACCTTTCTCAACATTCATTGAAGTTTACGAGTTTCTTTGGTGTCTCTTAAAAACTCGAGACCGTCTTTTGTTGTTCTTCCACTTTGCCCTTTTCCCTGATTTATCTTTTTATCCATTCCATAAAAAACCTTTTCTCAACATTCATTGAAGTTTACGAGTTTCTTTGGTGTCTCTTAAAAACTCGAGACCGTCTTTTGTTGTTCTTCCACTTTGCCCTTTTCCCTGATTTATCTTTTTATCCATTCCATAAAAAACCTTTCTCAACATTCATTGAAGTTAGCGAGTTTCTTTGGTGTCTCTTAAAAACTCGAGACCGTCTTTTGTTGTTTTTCCACTTTGCCCTTTTCCCTGATTTATCTTTTTATCCATTCCATAAAAAACCTTTCTCAACATTCATTGAAGTTTGCGAGTTTCTTTGGTGTCTCTTAAAAACTTGAGACCCTCTTTTGTTGCTCTTCCACTTAACCCTTTTCCCTGATTTATCCTTTTATCCTTTCCAGAAAAAACCTTTCTCAACATTCATTGAAGTTTGCGAGTTTCTTTGGTGTCTCTTGAAAACTTGAGACCGTCTTTTGTTGTTCTTCCATTTGCCCTTTTCCCTGATTTATCCTTTTATCCTTTCCACAAAAAACCTTTTCAACATTCATTGAAGTTTGCGAGTTCTTTGGTGTCTCTTAAAAACTTGAGACCGTCTTTTGTTGTTCTTCCACTTTGCCCTTTTCCCTGATTTATCTTTTTATCCATTCCATAAAAAACCTTTCTCAACATTCATTGAAGTTTGCGAGTTTCTTTTGGTGTCTCTTAAAAACTTGAGACCGTCTTTCGTTGTTCTTCCATTTTGCCCTTTTCCCTGATTTATCTTTTAATCCATTCCATAAAAAACCTTTCCAACATCAATTGAAGTTTGCGAGTTTCTTTGGTGTCTTTTAGAAACATGAGACCGTCCCTTGTTGTTCTTTCTTTTTGCCCTTTTCCCTGATTTTTTTTATTGATTCCTTAAAGAATCTTTCTCAACACTCATTGAAGGTTCTGATTTTCGTTGGTATCTCTTCGACATTTGAGTCCGTCACTGGTTGTTCTGCCTCTCCGCCCTTTCCCTGATTTTGTATTTATTTATTCTCTAAAAATTTTTTCTCGACACTCATTGAAGCTTGTGACTTTCGATGCCCTCTCTTCAACACTTGAATTATGACTGAAGAACTTTTAGAAAGGTCTCATAAGATCATTTTGCTAAATTTCTGAAAGTGCCTTTCTCTGGCTTTATTCGGAAATACTTCATGCTCGCAGAAAGATGAACTTAGGACAACATTTGGTTTGACATGGCTTGGATTGATTAAGGCTGTTCTATCAATTGAGGTACTAATTCATTTATAATTATTTTGATATCTTGAAACATATGGGGCTTGGGAGTGAAAAGGGAGCATAAACATTTCAATTAACACAGGCATAGGAAATCACAAAATATATTCAAGACAGCAACATGCGAAAACTCTTACATTGACATTGTGTTTTGTGTTCAATTTTTAATCGTTTGAATAAAGTGCTACACAGGCAATATTATAAGGTGCAGTGATGATCAATTTGTGCAATGATGAATGGAAAATGTGCAGCAATGAGTCTGAATTCATGCAGCGTGAAATTTTCTAATTGTTTTCATTAGTAATCAAAATGTATGAAACAGCCACCAACTAAACAAAAAGTGCAATTTGTTTAATCAAAAATGTTGTAACTTTTAAAAACTAGCTGATATTGATATATACCTAGGGGTTGGCATATTGTCTTGCGCATAAGACGGCTTGTTGAACTAGTTTTAGGTCTGTTGTGTGCTGAGACTAAATTTTTGCAATGGATAATGGATACACGCAATGGATACACGGACATTTCTTATATCATTCTCACCGGCTCAAAGCCTACAGGTTCCCCAAATTTACCAAGAAATCGGTTTCTCGCTTAAAGTTTACTGAAGGAGCACTTGATTCAATTACAAAAAGTTCCAATCGATTTTTCTTGGGAAGTCTTTTCATGTGTGATATATATATTTATGTTTGCTAGTGTTTTCTTTCGCTGGTATGTTTCAATAAATCATGAAGCAAATTTATCACATTTTATATCTAATAGGCAATAGCGAGTTGGCACAATCATTTTTATCGTAGTAAGCATAAGTTTGTCTATTTTGTATTCAGTTACGAGAGCTTTAGCTACTTTTAAGTGAACTTCAGCTACTCAGCTACGCTGTATCTTCAGTACTGAAGCCTAAAGTGTACCTCTACCCATCCCTCTCTCATTAGATGGTGCTATAATGATCAGTCCAAGTTCATTTACTTCCAGCTAATAAATTTTCAAAAAAAAGGGTGGGGGTCGATTAAGGGTCGACCTTTAAAGCTCTTCAAGAAAAGGAATGGGTATATATAGATGGGTACATTAATTATATGAAATCTACCCATAATTTTGAGGTATTAGTTTGTTGATGAAAAGCATAACAACCCTATCTGCAAAACGCACCCACGGTACTCGGACTAATGCTTTACTGCCAATTGCGATACTAGTTTGAATTGCAAAATTTATGTATTTGTGCAGTGATGAATACCTTAGAATATTGTCTGTTGCTACATCACTTCTAGGTCCACCATTTTCCAATTATATCTATGCAACTCATAGTCAGGTCTCCGTACTTTTATCGTTAGATATCTTTCAATAGGTGCATCACCAATCCACAAATATTTTGCGACATATCTTTATACCTATGTTTGGATAAGATATGAACCCAAGAATCACCCTTTTACATTTCCTCGACTATCCTCATAGGGTGTATGCTCACTATTCTCATTACCAGCAATGAAACATGTCTGAAAATTGAAGTCCATTGCTGATACATTGACATTATGACGAAAATTCAGGATGATTGTGCAGTTGGCATCTTCAACATTTTTCAAACGTTTTTCCAGCCAGAATGATCAAACCAGCAGACATTCTGTCTAACAAGAATTCCAGCTCATTCTCGACCTTTAAAGTACTTTCCAACTTACAATCAAACCAAAATACCATTATGTTTTCAGTCTAAAATATAGCACCTTGAAGTTATTTTCTTCTTCTCTTTGACCCCTTTGAATTTTGCATACACATCATATTTCCCCTTCTCAGTTAGGTCTAATGGATATTTTGTAGCAAAAATTTAAGTCTTTGCTATCAAAAGAATGTTTGTTTGAAAGAATTTTTATGTTTTTTGGATATAATATCTTATTTATGTCTGGGGTCAATAGTCTGGCTTCAGAAGAAGGTTAGATTTAGAATGTTAGAAGCAGTGGCAATAAATTGCAGCTTTATTCTGTTTTGTGCACTGTTTGTAATAGACAATTGGGACTGACAAAATGAGGTTGGGATGCTGGGTATCATTTAATAATGACAAAAAAAAATGTCGTTGTAACAAAATGTATATTTACTATTAAGTCTATCAATTTAAATTATTCTGGGTATCGGACTGTTAAACTTGTTAGCAAAAGACTGCCATTACAAATGATCTGAAACTATCAATTCTATATTGCAAATAGATACTGTGGAATAAGAATTGGGAAAAAGATGATTCATTGACCTTATGCCCCTTGTTCAGATCTTATCAGCTATTCCTTTGAATTTGTGAAAACTAATGATTTTTTAAGTATGGAGGATATTTACAAATTGAATAAAGCTAATATTTCTGCTATGTAGTTAAATATTCTGTGAGACCTATATCACTCTGCCTTGAAAGCCAAAAAAGGTTCCACGTCGGGGGCTAGCCAACGAAGGTATCCCTTTGTCTCCTAGGAATCCCCTCTATCTGACAAGCGTTGTGTGCAACGTCAATTGACGCAGACCGGCACCACAAGTCGGAGTAAGGGCTAGCCCCCACCATATCCCTTTGTCTCCTTTGGGATATCATTCTGACAGTGTTGTGTGCGAGTGTCAGGAGGAACTGGGTGCTCATTTGCGAAGTTCATTTTTATATGTGGCAGTGGGATTGTTTGAAACTAACAAATTAGAATAAACGGTATTTTACTAGCAATATTGGATCCTCTCAATCAAGCTGGAAGGTGGTTTTCATCAACCAATCATATCATTGTAAAGAGGGTGAGGCAATAATGCTTTGCCATGAAAGACAGCCAAAACAGAGAGCTACGAAAAGCTTACCAAATTTCCGTTAGACAGAGTACAGCCATGTTATTATGAAGATTTATTATCTGTGAAATCCTTGGTTAACACAGTAAAACTGTAAACTCTTACCAGTAAATAAAAAATTGGTTACTCTTAGAGCCTTATTTCACGTCTCGAACATATGCTTTGTTATACTCTGTCAATCTCACACTTGAATTCCTGATATATCTGCTTCTTGTGCTTGCTATACACAAAGCTTGTGTTGCATTTAAACATGGCCGATAATTTTTGTTTAGCAGCGACATGAGCAATCCTCCATAATGCTCATCCTTAGATTGATCGACGTTTATAACATTATTCAATTGATAAATATGAAATTATAAAATGATTCAAGAAAGTAAAACTGATTTTGGATAGTTAAGTGAAAATGTCTAACTTTGTACGATTTCAACAATTTTTTGTGTAGCTTTGATTCAGCGATCCCCCTTAATGTTCATCTTTAGATTGATTGACATTTATAAATTTAGTCAGTTGATAAATATCAAACTATCAGTTGAACTAAGAAGGTAACACTGATTTCATATAGTTTGCTGAAAATGTCTAAGTTTTATACTATTTCAACAATTTTTCTATTCGGTTACAATTGAGTATAAAACTATAAGTTGAACTAGGAAGGTAACACAGATTTTGGAGTGTTTGTTGAAAATGTCTAAATTTTATACGATCTGAAAATTTTCTAATTGGCTACGATTGAGCCATTTTCCATAATGTTCATGTTTAATTTGATCGACATTTTTTACTTATTTAAATTGATAAATAAAAAAAATAACCTAAACTAAAAATTGTAAAACTGAACGTGTAGAGTTTGTTGAAAATGTCTAAATTTTATGCAATTTTAACAATGTTCCATTTGGCTCCGATTGATAAATATCAAAATATAACATAAACTAAAAATTTAAAACTGAACGTGTAGAGTTTGTTGAAAATGTCTAAGTTTTATGCTATTTTAACAATGTTCCATTTGGCTCCGATATAGCGATCCTCCATAATGTTCATGTTTAATTTGATGGACATTTTTTACTTCACTAATTTGTTAAATGTCAAAACATAATATAAAATAAAAATGTAACACTGAAATGTTCATGTTTAGTTGGATCGATATTCATAACTTTATTCAATTGATAAATGTCAAACTTGAAGGTGAACTAAAAAGGTAACATTTTTTTATAAGAACAACTAATTTTTGCCGACGCTTGATGCTCTTATTTTTTGGACAACTCCAGGCTCGGGTTCAAACACAATGATACAATTTTTTGTTTTAGGGGCCAGCCCTGATAGATAAGTGTGAAAACAGCCATATTTTTCAAAATAACACTATTTTTCTCATACAGCTTAACTTCTTGTAATATTTGGGGGGTAAAGCCGTCTTGCCCCCCCCCCTGTATCTCGGTCCGTGCCTGGATGTTCTTAATGTTGTTTTTAATTTCAAAATTGATTTCTATATCTGCAGGACATAAATACTATCTAAGTCCAATAAATAACAATTTTGCATGACACTTTTTGTAGCACCGTTCAGTGAAACCTGCATTGATTTATTAACACAAGAGAAAATGTGTTCATGGGTCATAATTATTAAAAAAAGCTTGCGATTACTGCCTAGGATCTTGTCAATGTGGTGAATATTAGACCTCAGGCCTTCTCTTCCTGGGCAGGGCCATCATTTAAAACCAGTTTTCACCACTGGCTAAACTACGTTTCCCTTTCTGCTTTGGCAGACGATTTTGATACCGCCGCATCATAAATTTCCCACGTTGCCTCTCTTGAATAATAATGTTTTTCCTTTAGAGGATGAATATCCCTTTACAAAGTAAAATTTGCTCTACGTATGACAAGAGGATAATAATTTCTAAGTGTCCTGTGCCATCCTATTTCAAAGCTTATCAATCAATACTGTTTCAATCTAGTTTTGGACGTTATAAGAGCTATAAAAACTCAAGAAATACAAGACAAATATATAAATAAAATTGAACATTAAAAATTTGAGATACAAAATGGTATACCAGTAAAGCACTGGACGAGGATAGGTGACAAAACAGTCTATTTACAAATCTTTGTCTTGGAAATTTATTTATGATCAATAAGATATAAAGGCCAAATAAAATTCAAAACATTACTTGGTTCCATGTTTAGGGTATTCGTACAAAAGTCAATCAGTAAAAAAAACTGATTTACAAATTATTATCCATCGTAGTCTTTCTATAAGTTTCAAATCTATTTTATACTAGACTTTCATAATACGAAACAATAATACCTAATTGTGGTTCTTATTTCGTGAAACTTTGTTATCGTGAATTGCTTTAGGCTGTTCTTTATTGCTGAATACATATGGCATTGGGGTGAAAGTGATATTTACAAATACAAAAGCGAAGCAACTGTATAAGCTGCAACCCTGCCCTTCTACCGGGGGGCTTCAATGCATTGGCTTAAATTGTCGGCCATGTTTGATTACAACACAAGCTTTGTGTTTAGCGACAACAAGAAGCAGATAGATCAGGAATTCAAATTTCACCTTTAAAGAGATAAATAAATCAATGTCCAAGAAGAGAATAAACGTTCTTTACCTCATTTTCCGTTTATTGGTAAGAGTTTACAGAATCACTGAGTAAACCAAGGATTTCACAGAAAATAAATCTTCAAAATATCATGGCGGGACTCTGTTCAACGAAATTTGGCGGGCTTTTCGAAGGTCTCTGTTTTGGCGGTCTTTCATGGCAAAGCCTTCTTGCCTCACCCTCTTTACAATGATATGATTGGTTGATAAGAACAACAAGCCAGCATGATTGACAGGATCCCATATTGTTATTTTAATATCGTTCATTTTTATTGGTTAGTTTCAAACAATCCCTCTGCCACATATAAAAGTGAATGGCGCCAATGAGCCTTCAGTTCCTCCTTCTGATAAGTGGTGCCGGTCTCCGTCTATTGACGTCGCACACAACACTGTCAGAATGGTATCCCGAAGGAGACAAAGGGATATGGTGGGGGCTAGCCTGTACTCTGACTTGTGGTGCCGGTCTCCGTCTATTGACGTTGCACACAACGCTTGTCAGATAGAGGGTATTCCTAGGAGACAAAGGGATACCTTCGTTGGCTAGCCCCCGACGAGGAACCTTTTTTTGGCCTTCAAGGCAGAGTGATATAGGTCTCACAGTAAACAGTGAGAAATGCCTAGCGCAACATATAGCCTCTCCTCTGCAGCTCATCCCCGCCTTCTCGTGGTGTTGGCTGTTTTCGCCAATGGGGCAACTGAGTCGGGGCGAACGTCCAGCGCCCTAGAAATTAAACTGGACAAAAATTGCCGTGGGGTTTAAACTACTTCTCCAAAACACCCGGTCAGTATAGAGCACTATATATTTTCAACCATATGGCATAAATATAAAGATTTACTCCATTTTTAAATGTCCTCCATACGTTATAAAAGAGAAGTTGTTCATAAATACGAGGGTATAGTTTAAAGGGTATGAAAAAGTAGCATAAAGCCAATGAATCCTTGCTTCCCCAATTCTTATTCCACAGTATCTATTTTGTAAAATATAATTTTTAGATTCTGTTTTATTGTTAGGGGCAGTCTTTCGCTAACATATTTAACAGTCCCATACCCAGAATGAATAATCTGAAATAACAGTCCTAGTAGAAAATATAAATTGTCTTGATTACCCAATTTTTTTAGTCATAGTAAAATGACATCCTCCATCTCATCCCCACCTTTTTTGTCGATGCCAATCGTCTAATACAGACGGGGCAAAAAATAAATATAATTTATAAACAGATGATTCAACTACAAACATAAATTAGATACTGTAGTTAAAAACAAAAACCCTTTAAGTTATACATTCGTTGGAAAGCACACTTTAAAT
>NW_027019731.1:0-14455 GCF_013076305.1 Rhopilema esculentum
GGGCTTCAGAAACCCCCCCCAGCGGCGACGGGCCTGAAAAATGTGATTGCAACAGGGCTACATGTACAGATTTACACTATGGCATGCACATCTATTTGCAACAGTGTGTCTGTTGTGATCGAATGTATAGGCATGCCTTACTATTTATTTTTCGTCCAGATCCGGGGTCGATAGATTCTCTCTGTCCGTTGGCAAAATCACAAAGCCTCCGAAACAGACGAAGACATGATTGACGGCCTCTTGATAGTTCTAGCCCACACGAACTTCTGAGAGTTGGATTATAAACGCCCTCATGTGTTTTTTACTAAACAATTAATTCACATTTCCGCTTGTTACTGGGTTGTTCTGCTTGTTCCTGGGTTGTTCCGCTTGTTACTAGGTTGTTCCGCTTGTTCCTCGTTTTAGCAACCTCGCCTATCTATCAGGTAAGTAGCCTGCGCGCAGTCTTTTGTTTGCTGGACATATGGGAAATGTAAAGACTGCGAATCAGCAAACGATTATTCGTATTTGCCTAAATTTACCTATTGTCCTATGAACCAATCAAAAGCTGGTTCGGAATTCTCCGAACCGTAAAATCATTGGTTGGGACAACATTGCATTGTTACTCAGGCTACACTGCCTCGCAAGATGGCGACCGGCAGCAGCGAAGGATAGTTGGAGTGGAACGAAGACAAATTTAGAGAGTCTCTTCTGACGGTTTCTTGTTTTTTCCGAGTTACGGAATTGTACGATGATAAAGTTACCATCCTTCGCATTTGGGAAATCGCTAATTTTTCAGGCCATGCCAATCATTGCAGATCATATTTTTGAAAGACCGTTCGGTACCAGCATTTTGGTAATAATATCTCCTCTAGTCGCATTAATGATCGATCAAGTGAATTTCCTTAAGACAAAAGTCGGCCTAACATGTTTATGCTTCCCCGGAGTCGATGCTTTCCTTGGAAAGATGGCGAAAAATACTGTCACGCGATGTTTACAAGGACGCATGCATTGGAATAATTGTCGATGAAGCACACTGCATAAGTCAATAGTAATTAGTAACAACTATGTTTTTTGGAAAAAACCTTTTTTCACTGATCAGTGGGCAATTTCCGGTAAATTAGCATTTTGCTGAGTCGGCAATACGAATAATCGTTTGCTGATTCGCAGTCTTTACATTCCTCGTTCAGCAACAGCAACAAAAGACTGCGCGCAGGCTATCAGGTAAGTGGTAACATTCAATCTTTGTGGAAAATTGCAAGACATCAGAAGATATTATATGAATCTGGTTGAGGAATAGGGTGACATGCCAGGTTGCGTTTTATTAGCTGATTTGAGTTTCGCAAACGTGAATCAATGTTGTTTGCTTTGAGGCAATTTTAATACTAAGACAAAGCGTTAATTGAAGTGTTGAGATACTCGCTTTGTTTTGTACGCGAGTTATGGCATCGCAGCCCCTTTTGTGATTTTTCTAAAGGAAGAATAGTTCAAAGAGGCGTTTAAATGCCTGTCAAAGTTCTCGGAACATAAACAAAATTTTTAACATAATATAAAAAAAGGAAAGAAAAGTAAAATTCATTTTTTAAGAACACAATTCCAAGCTGCAAAAGATAGCTTTCAACGAGTGTGAGGAATTTCGTAAAACATTTTCTAAATTTTCATGAAATACATTGCCTTATTTTGTACAATACTTTCCTTGCTTCCATAGCCATTCCTGTTTACCGTATTCTATTCTATTTTTGGTCCCATTAGAGAGTGGGGCTTATTGAGAAAAAGATAAAAATCCACCAATAAAAAATTGAGCTTTGGAATTTAAACAATGATTGTTTTTAGACAAATCAATAACACCTGTTATGGGCATAATAATTACAAGATTTCAATTTCACCCGAGTCGAAATCCTAGTAGATTTGCATAAATACTGGTGTGGCATCTTGAATATTTAAATTGTCAATACCTTCAAATGTATTTTTGTGTAACTCTGTCTGTAGTTGCAGAAGATTTTCCAAATTGAAACAGCATAGGTTTTATTCAATATATTTAAACTGATTACTATTGTAAAGATTAGCTGGTCTCTATATGTTTACAAAATATTTAGGGGGCGCTCATTGGAGGGTGGGTGCTGATTAGAGAAATTTTGCACAAAAGGGGGGCGTGCATTAGAGAAGGAAGCTTATTGGAAAAAATACGCTACTTAACATCGCTTCCGAAAATGGGCGTGGTCAATTTGTTGGGTGTGGTCCTTTAAACTGAGCACCGGTCAAGAAATTTCCTGGATCCGCCCCTGAGACCTTATCTGAATAAGAATAATCCAGAAATTTAGTTTCAAATTTTTAAGGAATGCAGTTCTGATTGAAATATTATGAAACAAATTTACAGCATAATACCTGGGATCTAGAAAATGCTAGGTTTTTGACAAAAGCATCAAACACACAGTATATGTGGATTTGTTTCTAATCAGTTAAATTTTTTATTTTACTAATTTCAAAGAGAGGGTTTTTGTACCTAAGAAAGAAATTCGTACCAAGATATCAAAATATTGCACAGCAAAGTTGCTTAACGAGGAGATACGTGGCATGCTAAACGCTATACAAAGGGAGGAGCCAGCTTTACATTTGTTCGTCTCTTGGTGTGAGGACGGTTTTGAATCTTTACACAGCATACCATCAGCTGTTCAGTCATTGCTCCAGTGTATTTCTTCAACCTCTCCTGTTTGCTCGTATTGCCCACCTATAGATGATGTATTCGCAGTTTTTGAAGCAATATATCGAAAGAGTCAAGTAGGACAAAATGCATCAGCTTTGCTGGTGTTTCAACGGAATGCTCTAGTTATTTTCAATACCCTCTCTGTTGTCAGATCGTCGAAGACCCCATCCCAGTCAAAAGAGCTCCTGGGGGAAGTAAAAAAAGAGGTCTACAGTCTTTTGAAAGAGCACAGCACAAACTTTATCCTGATCAAGAAAATTAATCTCAAGAGACCCCAAACGCTCCTTTTGAAATATTTCAAACACGCTTGAGCAAGGTTTGTTTCTCTTACTTGATTACTGTTTATTCGGACAAATTGATATTTTTGGGTTGCTGAAAATCATTGTGGTTTTTCAAAGGATTAGAAAATTATTTTTCACAAGTTGAGTGTGAATGGACCAGTGCATATTCATCCATGCACAAAATTGCTGAATTTAAAACGTTTTTCTTACAGAATTACATTTGCTTGCATTTTCCCAGGAGTTTTTTATTTGCTATTATTGTAGGCCGGTTTGATAAAAATTTGCCCGGGCCAAAAAATTAGCCAGTCCGCCCCTGAAAATAGACATCTTTTTATTTAATTTTTTTGCACGTAGGAGCAAGGAAATGAAACGCATCATATAGACCAAATACAGAGGTGAAGGTTCAGAAGTTATAACTTCCTGATCGCAAAAAAGTCGGCCTAAAATCAAGTGCAGTGCTTTTAAAGAGAAGACCCTTTCTTGCGTATTTGAATGACGAAAGTTGCAATATAATGACGACAACATTTTACTAATAGAAATGAGAGAAATGAAAAAGAACTTTGCCTTACCGTTATCCACACCCAATGAGTTGAAAAACTGTAGCCCTTAGTAATGTTGATGGAATTTTTACGAATAAAGCGGAGTTTGAAATCCTTATCATTAATCCACAAAAAAGACTGGATCGAGCAGCCTCTATTAGGCGCCATTACAAAGGCCACCCAAAAGTCAAAGGTCAAGCACATTTCGCGGAAAATCCAAATCTGTTATTGACAGCTATGGCTAATCATGGAATACAGTGTTGCGCTTTTGGTTTTAATAAGAGAAGAAAGCTGAAAATAGACGCCGAATTATTCAGAAGTGATGGCGATGGAAGTTCAGATGAAAAATCCAAAATAAATATCAAATTGCCAAGAACTTTTCACTCGTAAGTTATCATTTCAGTTTGTGTATTTTAGGCCCGTTTCATTTGGCAAAGGTCGAGCGGAATTTGTCTCTTTGTTTCATTATATTCCACAATGTATGCAAACTTTGACTTCCAATTAATTCTATATTAGTGATGTTTTTTATTTCTCAGGTTTCAAATTGATTATGGTAAAATACAGAGATGTACAATGAATGGGCCGCGAGGAGTGGATTCATAGCAAGAATTCCAGAATTTGCTCCGACCACTTCAAGGAAGAAATGATTGACCGATCAGCCAATAATTTATGCAGAACATTTAAAACAGGTGAATCTTGAAATTGATTTTACTTAGATATTTTCTAGCACTTCTCATTTTTTCATTTTCATTTCAAAAATCTTTACACACGAATATACTACTTTTATTACAATTACTTCTTTAATATATATAAAATAAAGATGTTGCTGTTCTACCTAGGGATCGTGTTTTGTTTAGGGAATTTATCAACTTTGCAGGAATCCTTTTGAGTTTCTTTTAAACATGGACATTGTAGGGCTCATTCTGATGTTTCTTGGAATCTCATTCCATGTTTTAGCCCCAGAGTGAAAGAAACTTCCCTTTGAGAATTCCAAATTTTGCCTTGGGATGTCAATATCAAGCTGATTCCTTGTCGAATTCCTCAATATCTCTGATCTAGTAATAAATTTACCTTTAAGGCTGTCAGGGCAAAGACCATTCATCATTTTGTATGTTATTATGGCCCTGTCATATCTAATTAGATTCGAAACTGAAAGCCATTTACAGATCCACCCGTCCTCAAATTTAGCACTTTCAATTAGTGTTTGAGCCCTGTCTTGAAGACGCTGAAGATGTTCAAGTTTTGTAGCGGACAGACTTTAATTCATCACCCTATCTTAGATGGCTCTCGGAAAGTGCCCTGTAAACCTGGTCCAATTTCGACTGTGGGAGTATGTTTTTAAGTTTCCTCAACGAAGAAAGACCACTCTTAAGTTTACACTTAAGCCTCTTGTACTGCTTCTTCCAAGATAGGTTTTCATCGATAGTGACCCGGAGATATCTTACTTCATGGGCTCGTAGGATTTTTTCTCCATTTATTTCAACGTTTATCTCCCCCTGGATATGGTTAATTCGTCTTTTATGACCAATTACCATATATTCAGTTTTATTGGTGTTTAAACTAAGCTTATTTTGCCGCATCCACTCTGCAATGCTCTTACCCTCAGTTTTTAAGTCTTTGCACAGTTCCTCAATGTCTTTTGCAGAGCATGTTATGCAAGGGTTGTCTGCATACATATTTGTTGAGCTTTTCTCTAAGCATCGCTCAAATCATTTACGTATAGGATGAAAAGGAGGGCCCAAGACACGACACTGTCTATTATCATCGTGGTTCGGTCGTGTCGCTGGGGAGGATAGTGGGCTTAGCCCCTTAAAAAGCATCGAACTGGTTGGAAAATTTTGGAAACCTTAGTAGTTTGTTGGATTTTCAAACAAAATTTTACCTTATGCTTAAGCCACCCCTCCCTAAAAAAAAAATTTACGCAAACAATTTTTTTCACTTTTTCTGCGTCCTTGCTGACGTTTATAAATGAAGCAAAAAAGTTCAAAAAAATTTATATAAAAAAACAACACTTTGCATGAGGGCAAATATTTGAACATCTTTTTGCTCTGAATTTGGAAGAAGTGGAATAACGCTAGCTGGAAGGTTGAAAGGGTGGAGTAGACTTTTATGGGTATTCAACATTTTAAATCTAAGATTTAACCATAGGAGAGATGCCTAAAAGTTTGACAAATTAAATCATCTTTGGTACCTTACAACAAAATATGGTGGCAAAAATACTTTGTTCTTCGATATGTTGTAGTTCACTTGGATCTAGCAGCCATACACCTTCATCCTTCCTTGCCCTTAAAGATAGAGGAGGCCTATTTAAGTATCAGTGAGCCTCATTCTCTCTTTATAAATACCCCTTCTATCCCAGTGGTCATACCAAAAGATGCCACCTTAGTATGGTTTCACCCAGCCACAAGAAATAACTATATTAAAAGTTTCAACACAAAATCCTACCTATTCCTTGTGCTTAAGGAGAGAAGAAAACCCCTTCTATCCTAGTGCCCATGGCAAATGATGCCACCCCCGTATGGTTGTAGCAAGCCATTACAAATAACTATGTTAAATATTATACACAAAATCCTACCTATTCCTTGTGTTTATAGAGAGACGGAAACCCCTTCTATCCAAGTGCCCTTTGCAAATGATGTCACCCCCGTATAGTTATACCCAGCCATCACAAATAACCGTGTTAAAATTTTATACACAAATTCCTACCTATTCCTTGTGCTTATAGAGAGACGGCAATCCCTTCTATCCAAGTTCACATGGCAAATCATGCCACCTAGGAAGTGCTACCCAGCCATCATATATAACCATGTCATAAATTTATGCACAGAATCCGACCGGTTCCTTGAGCTTATAGAGAGACGGCAACCCCTTCCATGCAAGTGCCCATGGCAAATGATGCCACCTAGTAGGTTGTATCCAGCCACCATATACCACCATGTTAAAAAGGTATACACAGAATCCTAGCGATTCCTTGTGCTTATAGAGAGAAGGAAAGTCCTACTATCCAAGTGCCCATGGCAAATGATGCCACCTAGAAAGTTGAACCCAGCCACCACATATAATCAAGTAAAAAATTATACACGGAATCCTACCTATACGTTGTACATATAGAGAGACGGAAACTCCTTCTATCCTTGTGCCCATGGCAAACGATGCCACCTCAGTATGATAGTTTCCAGCGACCACAAAAAACCATGTTAAAATCTTTTAAAAAGAATCCTACCGATTCCTTGTCCTTATAGAGAGACGGAAACCCTTCTATCCAAGTGCCTATGGCAAATGATGCCACCTAGAAAGTTGTACCCAGCAACCACAAAAAACCATGTTAAAAAGTTATAAAAAGAATCCTACCGATTCCTTGCCTTTATAGAGAGACGGCAACCCTTCTATCCAAGTGCCCATGGCAAATGATGCCACCTAGAAAGTTGTATCCAGCCACCATATATAACCATGTTTAAGTTATACACATAATCCTAGCGATTCCTTCTGCTTACAGAGAGACGGAAACCCCTTCTATCTAAGTGCCGATGGCAAACGATGCCATCTCAGTATGATCGTACCCAGCCATCACAAATAACCATGTTAAAAATTGATAAACAGAACTCTTCCGATTCCATGTTTTTATAGCGAGACGGAAACCCCCTTCTATCCAAGTGCCCATGGCAAATGATGCCACCTAGAAAGTTGTATCCAGCCACCATATATAACCATGTTTAAAGTTATACACATAATCCTAGCGATTCCTTCTGCTTACAGAGAGACGGAAACCCCTTCTATCTAAGTGCCGATGGCAAACGATGCCATCTCAGTATGATCGTACCCAGCCATCACAAATAACCATGTTAAAAATTGATAAACAGAACTCTTCCGATTCCATGTTTTTATAGCGAGACGGAAACCCCCTTCTATCCAAGTGCCCATGGCAAATGATGCCACCTAGAAAGTTGTATCCAGCCACCATATATAACCATGTTTAAAGTTATACACATAATCCTAGCGATTCCTTCTGCTTACAGAGAGACGGAAACCCCTTCTATCTAAGTGCCGATGGCAAACGATGCCATCTCAGTATGATCGTACCCAGCCATCACAAATAACCATGTTAAAAATTGATAAACAGAACTCTTCCGATTCCATGTTTTTATAGCGAGACGGAAACCCCCTTCTATCCAAGTGCCCATGGCAAATGATGCCACCTAGAAAGTTGTATCCAGCCACCATATATAACCATGTTTAAAGTTATACACATAATCCTAGCGATTCCTTCTGCTTACAGAGAGACGGAAACCCCTTCTATCTAAGTGCCGATGGCAAACGATGCCATCTCAGTATGATTGTACCCAGCCATCACAAATAACCATGTTAAAAATTGATAAACAGAACTCTTCCGATTCCATGTTTTTATAGAGAGACGGAAACCCCTTCTATCCAAGTACCCATGGCAGTTGATGCCACCTAGGAAGTTGTACCCAGCCATCATAACTAAGTAGGTAAGCATACGAGGATATCAACTCAGCTGGCACTGCGCAGCAGAATGATATACAGGAGGAGGAGTTTGCGTAGGAGGTCACTGTGTAGGAGGATGGCATGTAGGATGAGGAGGTGCTTTTTGAGATTTTAGGTGTTTAGCGCATGCGCAGTAGGTCCTATGGTGATGCCGAAACCAGAATTATTATCATTGTATGTGATTACCTATATGTACCAAGTTTCAAATCGATCAGAGCAAGTTGAGTTTTTCGCAAGCGCAGTAGGTCCTTTGGTGATGCCGATACCAGAACTTGCATCAGGGTATGTGATTACCTATATGTTTAGTAAAAGCGTTGTTGTTTCTTTTACTAACTAATTTTTGTGTTAGTTTGTATGTATATAACTTCTTACCTAGGTGTGTGCAGAAGCGAAGAGTTGAGACGACTTGTTTTTCCCTGTACCAGAACTCGATTAATCATTTTTACTATTTTCACAACTATAATAAAACAGCTCATTATAGGGGATTAACTAAAACAAAGCGAATAGAAAAGCTAGGATAAAAAGCGAATGTAAATACAATAGGAATATTAGCTGTTGTGCGTAAGTGCAAATATGTGGCTGAGTATATGGCTGATTAAGTGCAAATAAAATGTCGTATTATAAGTTCACTATAAGAGCCCCCCCCCTCTAGAATGTAAGAGGAGCGAAACAGTCGATATAAGTTTGAATATGGGGACTTCAGAAACCAAAGCGATCTGGAAAATGAACTTTGCGCCCTGAACGTGTCGTGCATTGGTGACTAGAGAAAACTGGTGTGTTGTCAATGACTGGGAAGAATTGGTTTTCTGTTGATATGTAAGAGTCACAATCAGGATCCAAGTGGGCCACTTTGAGGCGATCAATGCTGATTGTTTTATGTGTGCCAGCAATCTCTAGAACGAAATGCTTGTCTTGACGTTGAAGCACCTTGTAAGGCCCACCGTATGGTGGCTGAAGTGGCTTGCGAATGGCATCATGACGCACAAAGACAAACTTACAAGATGCTAAGGCTGACGGAAGATGAAACTTGGTATCCTGTTTGCGAGGTGGTGTAGGCCGAAGACTTTGCATAGTAGATTGAAGACGTTGTGCATAAATTGTAGGGTCCAAAACATATGACTCTGGAGAAGAGGTAAAGAAATCACCAGGAAGACGTAGGTTACAACCATACACCAGTTGTGCAGGAGTGTAGACAAGATCTGGTTTCAGAAGTGTCCGGAGGCTGAGAAGAATTAGTGGCAGACTTTCACACCAACGTGATGGACCAGAAGATGCCTTGATTGAGCTCTTGAGTTGATGATGGAGGTGTTCAACCATGCCATTTGCGCAAGGATGATAGGCTGTTGTGTGGATCCGCTTGATTCCAAGAATCGACGTCAGTGACGCAAAAAGAGCAGATTCGAACTTAGCCCCGCGATCAGTTGTGATGGTAGAAGGGACACCGAAAACAGAAATCCAACGTGTGACGAAAGAGCGGGGGACAGTTTCAGCTGTAATGTCAGCAAGTGGAATGGCTTCAGGCCATCGTGTGAAACGATCTATGCATGTCAAGAGATATTTGAAACCTTGAGATGGTGGAAGAGGTCCAACTATGTCAATATGTATGTGGTCGAAACGAACATCTGGTGTAGAGAAAGTGCCAATGGGGTGAAGCAGTGTGGCGAGTAACTTTCGACTTTTGGCACGGTACACAGGATCGAGTCCAGTTGCGAATATCCTTATTTATTCCTGGCCAAACATATCGCTGAGTGATAAGATGTTGTGTAGCTCGAATTCCAGGGTGGGACATGGAATGCAACTGGTCGAAAATGAGGCGACGATAACACAAAGGAATATATGGTCATGGGTGGCCAGTTGAGATGTCACAGAGAATGGTGACTGTTGAAGATTGTGGAGGAAATTCCTTGAGGCGTAGTGAAGAAAACTGTACAAGAGACAAATCAGGGTCGTTTTGTTGAGCTTTGGCAAGAAGTAAAAAATCAAGTGGTTAGGAAGTTTGAAGAATGTTTCTATCTGTTCTAGATAGGGTGTCAGCAACAACATTTGCACTGCCATGTATATGACGAATATCTGAAGTGAACTGGGAAATGTAATCCAAGTGTCTAGTCTCGCGAGGAGAATAACGGTCAGGTGTAGCAGATAAAGCGTGGGTAAGCGGTTTGTGGTCTGTTAACACGTAGAAACGGCGGCCTTCCAATTGTGGCGAAAATGACGGATGGACAGATAAACAGCCAATAGTTCACGACCAAAAGTACTATACTTGATTTCTGCCGGCTGTAGACGTTTGGAGAAAAAGGCAATTGGTTTCCAGATGCCGTCAATGTGTTGTTGAAGAACACCACCAACTGCAGAATTTGACGCATCAACCATTAAGCAGTATGGAGCAGTTGAAGAGGGGTGTACCAAAAGCGTAGCATTAGCCAAGACTGTTTTAATTGCTGTAAAAGCAGATGCAGCATCACCTTTGAGAGGAAAATGGTCGTGATTACTGTTTTTGGGAGACAGGAGGTCTGTGAGTGGCTGTAGAATCGTGGCACACTGAGGAATGAAGCGTCGGTAAAAGTTGATAAAACCAAGGAATTCTCGGAGTTTACGAAGAGAAGTTGGAGGTAGAAAATCTTTGATGGCTTTGATTTTGTCAGGCAAAGGATAAATACCACCAGCAGAGATTTTGTGTCCCAGGAAGTCGATGGAAAGAGCGCCGAAAACACATATGGCAGGATTTATGACTATACCATATTCGGAAAGGCGTGTGAAAACAAGTTCTAAATGGTGTAAATGTTCTGATTCAGAAAAGCTGGCGATGAGTAGGTCATCAATGGATGCGTAGAAAAAATCAAATCCGCGACGTACTTCATCCATGAACCGTTGAAATGTTTGTGCGGCGTTGCGAAGACCAAAAGGCATTCTGACAAACTCAAACAATCCAAAAGGGGTACTGATGGCAGTCTTGGGCACATCATCGGGATCCACTGGAATTTGATGGTAGGCACGGACGAGATCAATCTTTGAAAATATAGTTGCACCATGTAGCGTTGCAGAGAAATCCTGAATATATGGGATTGGGTATCGATCTGGTACTTTTACTTTGTTGAGGGCTCTGTAATCACCGCAAGGATGCCAGTCGCCAGTTGTAGGTTTAGGGACCATGTGGAGTGGAGACGACCAACTACTTTCCGAAGGACGAATGATGCCCAACTGTAGCATGTTGTCAAACTCGGCTTTGGCGACAGCTAAACGATCTGGTGCGAGGCGTCGTGGACGGCAGTAAACAGGTGGACCGTTGGTTCGAATATGATGGGTAACAGTGTTTGACAGCAGATTCTTTATAACATAGACGGGCCAGTGCAGGGAACTTCTTGAGAAGGGCTTGGTATGGAGAAGTTGTGTCTGGAAGAGCAAACATTGGCCTTGGTGAAGGGTGTGTTGATTTGATACCATTTACAAGGTAGTTGTCGTATCAATTAATTTACGTTGGCGCACATCCACTTTCAAGCCAAAGTGGGCAAGAAAATCAGCACCAATAATAGCAATTGGGACGTCAGCAATAAGAAAAATCCATTGAAAATTACGGCGAAGTCCTAAATCCAGAGCCAAGGATTTTTCACCATATGTTGAGATTGGAGATTTGTTGACAGCTTGTAGGGTGATAGAAAAGGGTGCTGCTTTTCAAAGCGTGAAGGAGGAAGAACACTTACGTCAGCGCCTGTGTCGACAAGAAAACGTGTGCCAGTAGGACGGTCTGTGACATAGAATAGGCGACTTTGGTGTAGGGTGCCAGGAAGACTTGTCGCCTCTAGCCGCTGGCGGGGAAGTTTTCCTGCTGCTGAGATGCAGAAGGCTTGAATGTGAAGGAGCATGGTGGATTGCATTTGCGGGCAGCAGAACCAAAACGCCAGTGATACCAACATTGAGAACTTGCGTGACGTTCAGTGCTTGAATTTCGACGATATGGAGAGCGTGATGGAGTGGGACTGCGACCACGTGGACCAGAACGAGGTTGTGAAGTATAACGGTTGGCCAGATCTTGTACTTGTGCAGATAAGGTGCTTATTTGCTGACGGAGTTCGGCAACTTCACTTGGTGGTGTTGTGTTGGAGGCAGCAAAAGCAGCAACAGGGGGTGCAGGGGTAGCCACTGATTCGGGAGTAGAGGCTAAAATCAGCTGAGCGTTGATAGGCAGCCGATTTAAAAATATTTTTCGCAATAGGCTGTCTTCGAAACGATTGTCACCAAGAAGTTGTCGCATTTTGCGGAGAAGTTGCGAGGGCTTTCTATCACCAAGTTTCTCTGAAGTCAAAAGCTGGTGAAAACGTTTTTGCTCAGAAGCTGAAGTGCGCTTAATCAGTTCTGCTTTGAGTTGATCGTACGGCTCTGCTGTAGGAGGATTGACAAGCAGGTCGCGTACCTCTTGTGCAATTTCAGGTTGCAGTGAAGCCACCACGTAGGCATATTTGGTGACTTGAGATGTGATATTGCGTGTTAAAAATTGGGCTTCCACTTGTGCAAACCAGACAACGGGATCAGTCGGCCAAAACGCAGCGACTGGAGATAGCATGGCATTGGAGAAAGTAAGCGAACCTGTTGAGGTGCTGGCAGTTGGTGTTTCGTCATTCATTGTTAAGATTGAGCTTTATGAAAAATATGGCCTATCAAATAGCGAGGAATTTGACAAGGGCAAATCAAATAAAAAGCGTGGTCACCATTTTAGTAAAAGCGTTGTTGTTTTTTTCACTAACTAATTTGTGTGTTAGTTTGTATATATATAACTTCTCACCTAGGTGTGTGCAGAAGCGAAGAGTTGAGACGACTTGTTTTTCTCTGTACCAGAACTCGATTAATCATTTTTACTATTTACAAAACTATAATAAAACAGCTCGTTATAGGGGATTAACTAAAACAAAGCGAATAGAAAAGCTAGGATAAAAAGCGAATGTAAATACAATAGGAATATAAGCTGTTGTGCGTAAGTGCAAATATGTGGCTGAGTATATGGCTGATTAAGTGCAAATGAAATGTCGTATTATGAGTTCACTATATATGTACCAAGTTTCAAATCGATCAGAGCAAGTTGAGTTTTGCGTATGCGCAGTAGATCCTTTGGTGATACAAAGCCCAAATTTGACACCAGAGTATCTGATACCTATATACCAAGTTTCAAGTCTATTAGAGCAAGTGCTTGGATAATTGAATGTGTAAGACAATCGATGGAATTTATATTTCGAAAGTCGAAATATATAGCGTTTGTGCCCCTACAAGAAATGATAATAATGGAGGAATCTGTTTGGTTTCGAATAATAGAATTCGAGCACGGATACACCGGCATAAAAGACTGAAAGCACAAGCAATCCACCTCTTTTTGCGATTATCGTAGTTACAGAAAGACATACATACTTTTCAAAGTGAATTTAACAGGTGATTTACCTTTACTTTCAACACTATTTACTAGATGCTTATACTTGTTTTAAATTACTTATACTTGCTTTTTATTGTTAATAGTCCATTTTTTTCATTACTTGCAATAGCTTAAGACATTTTTTTAAATTGTTGCCCACCTGAAGCGAAATAGGCTGGTCTCCACGACTCAGCACTTTGAAGTAAGGTATAGGGGTGCCGAGAGACGTCGCTTCAGGTACCTTAGGTTATTGTGTTTGTGTGCTTACTATCCTCCGTTCAGTGCTTAGTACCGACCTTAGTCTATTGACTTTCTACACATGAGTATTGAATAGTCATCTTGTTGAGGTCTAGAGATGTGCACGGGGAGCGTTTGTTACACTTACCAATAATTAGGAACAATTAGATTTTTTTATTTTTTCTTTTCATTTTATTCCCTGATTTATTTCCTGATTTATTCCAGATATATAACAATTTAATAAATACCACTACCTTAAATGTTTAGATTACAATGGAGTACCAAAGCGACGATATGGTAGCAAATAACGCTAGAGAGATAAGATTGAGGAGGAGTGGGTATATCCTAAGGTCAATGAGATCAGTAAATCGGAGGATGCGGTGAGTACATTTTTACTTCAACATTTTTTTAATTTGAAACTTTCAATTTTTACAACCATCATTTCTTCAAGTGATGCAACAACATTAGTGGTTGGATTGGGTAATTTTTAGATACAGGTTGTGATGTTAGGGTGTTTTATTTCAGGGAACTAACAAACATGTTCCCCGAAGCGGCAACAACATCCGATGATACAGACATTGAGGAGGAGCACAGCAGGGAGGAGACGAATGCGAGCGGAGGAGGAGGAGGAGACGAATGCGAGCGGCAACCCTCCTAGGAACACTGAGGATGGAGGTGGAGGAGCGGTCACAACAAGCGCAATCACCGGAATCAACGCCACCCCCCACATCACCAGAATCAACGCCGCCCCATTAAACGAAAGTCATTAATCATATTTGCTAAGTAATAACTCAATATAACACTTGTCTTCAAA
>NW_027019742.1:0-14439 GCF_013076305.1 Rhopilema esculentum
TATAGGAACGCGAGTTTTTGTTGAGCGGCGTTACCTATCATAGTTGTGTTTCTGTGACGACCCTCCGTTGATGAGTAGAACTTCGATGTAGTCTTATTTAACGTGCAGAGAACACGGAGTCAGAGGAGCTTCAGTAAGACGCGTGTTGACTTTAACTGGGGTTATCGTAACTAAATTAAATGAATCTATCTACATACATATAAACTAAACTGATTGTTGTAAATATAATTGAATGACGCTAAGAAAACAATGCATAGGTTGGGAGAGGCAAGGTGACGACAGATGATCAAAGGAGAGGAAATGTCATGTGGGAACAGCAGTGTTTTGATGCTGATGATCGTCATGGTGATTAATGATGATGATGCCGTAATTGCCTGTTGGGAAATGTCTTACGTGTTTAGTGGAATGTGATGAATAGGCAGAAACGAGTGTATGGCGTAGGATGGAAAATAGGCCTAGGCAGGGTCACTACATAGCTCCCCTCCTAGAAGGCAAGCGGTAGCGAAGCATTCGATAAAAAAAATTAAAAATCAGTGATATGATTAGTTAAAGAAAATGAACGATAAAAATTATATTAAATACTACTTAGAATGTTCGATTGTCCGGTACTGCACTGACTTGCATCCGTGTGGTGTCCTTGCAAGCAGCGATGAAATTTGGGGCGATGTCCGTGTTGTATTACCAAGGTATTCTAGTTGGCCAGGACTATGATGCGATACAAGGTTTTCGTAAGGTTGACCGGAACCAGAGCGATTCAATGCGTAGTTGACTCGAAGCGATGTATTGCTAGATGTGGAGGTTGTGATAAGTACAAGTGACCCGTGAAGAGCCGAAGACGGTGCTGAACACGGGAGAGTGCCGTGTATGCTGCACGAGTGTTCGGTATGTGCGGGCGATAATGGAGACACTTGTGTCCCGAGTGTTGACGTGTTGCCTTTACGTATAGTCATGGTCCTGTGCGGTGAGACGTCAATCAACGAGGATTCTTATTTCGTGTCATCGTCGTTCACCATTAATAGAACGTATACGCGAGTTTTGTTGAGCGGCGTACTCTATCATAGTTGTTTCTGTCTGTGACGACCTCCGTTGATGAGTAGAACTTCGATGTAGTCTTATTTAACGTGCAGAGAAACGGAGTCAGAGGAGCTTCAGTAAGACGCGTGTTGACTTTAACGGCGGTTTATCGTAACTAAATTAAATGAATCTATCTACATACATATAACTAACTGATTGTTGTAATATAATTTTGAATGACGCTAAGAAACACATGCATAGGTTGGGAGAGGACAGGTGGACGACAGATGATCAAAGGAAGGAAATGTCATGGGAACAGCAGTGTTTTGATGCTGATGATGTGCTCCATGGTGATTAATGATGATGATGCCGTAATTGCCTGTGGGAAGTTCTTATGTGTTAGTGGAATGTGATGAATGCCAGAAAACGAGTGTATGGCGTGGATGGAAAATAGGCCAACGGCAGGTTCACTACAAGTTATACATAGTGGAATTTGTTGTAGTGAAGTAAATTATATAGTAACGTAGAGAATTGCGAGGAATATATATCTCCATAACAATTGCTGTGACCCGCCTTTAATACTAGAGAAACTTTTAGATCAAATTTTTAGATTGACAGTAGACTTTAAATTAATCGAAGAAGTGTGATAACGGATTATGGCAATGTCCAACATAATACGTCGCTGCGATGGAGTTTTGGATTCCTGACTTATCACCAGTGCGACTCGCGATTCTCGAACTATATTCCTGTTACGACCTGTTGATGATTAGCAATCATTTCCGTTGAGACGGTAGCAGAAACCATCCGGTGGAGTAGAATTATTCCTATAGAATCAATCTTCGCTTTGGTCCGCGCTAAATACTAGGACTATAAATATAACTATCAGTGGATCCGGTTGCAAACTGTCTGTGGACTGTGCCACTTATTCCGTGGACGGTTGCAAAACTATCCGTTGTGGACGGTATACTAGCATGACTTCTGTAACACCCGTGGGAGCAAGAATGTCTTACCCAACATCATCCGTGGATGGTTCAGAACTATCCGTGACGGCTCTCACACTAACTATCCGGAGACTCCAAGATAATTGCACAAGAGATCCGTGGTCGTTCAATACTCTATCTGCGTTTTTAAGAAGACAGGCTATTATGACCCTTATCAATAACGACTCCCGTAGGGAATTTCGAGTATCGGTATACTATCAGGGTGGACAGCGTAATGCGCAACAATCATTTCCGCGTGATAAGCTTTAGTGTATCGTGATGCTTAGAAAAGGCCGTTGGGCAGGGCTGCATAAGCTTTAACAATCCCGACTGAATCTTCTGGAAGCGGGTTTATCCATGGAATCACCTATGACAACGTTGGTGTGACATTAATCCTCTCTAACCATCTCTGTGAGACGGTTGCAAGAGCATAACCATGTGAGGTGGATGGCTTAAAATCTTGCGATCAATACTTATGCTATGGCAGCTGGATCCACAGTTCGATATGATCACGCTCTTACTGTGTCATTACGAAGGTTCATCTAGCTGAGTACGGCATATGCGAAACTATTCCGATGGGAGAAGCGGGTTTATGCCAATATTTGTTTCTGGCTCAATCATTCTCGGAGTTTTGAAACTGTTACATGACAAAATCTAACACTCAATACTCGCACGTTTATTGTCGGGCATGTGCGAGTCAAACATTTTCAATAGTCCTAACTACGAGGATGTTGATATGGTAACACATACCGTAATATCAGTGGTTGTCTATTTTGACGTATTTTTGTCACTCACATGCGGTAATTCCGCAATATTATTGGACTGTTCACATACTAATCATATACTGTAAGGTTTGATTAAAATACCCCTAACTTAACCTCTGTATGGATTTTTTGCCTCTTAGACAATAACTGTGGCGAATCTGATTATCATGATTTAAAGACTTATACGTAGGGAGTTAGTATTTACAATACTATCAGTTATAGGTATGATATTGAGTGCAGACTCTCAATTTTACGAAGTTGAACATTGCTATTTGTCTATAACATACATAAACTCAGTAATAGGTGGAGGCTCCTGAGACAAAAAATCATTTGCGTTAAGAATTCCTCGCGACGCGTTCACAGAATTAATACCTGTTGGAATGCTAATTAACGCTACACTAATGCGCGATGATTGGGAAGGATGAGATAGCAATTACTCTGTAACGAAGCCACGTCAGGAACAGAGATTGCTCAAGCTGCTACGATTGCGGACGTATTTGCATAGCATTACTCTACCCGGTGTGACAGGATTAAGCGCATAAATACTGGAGGGCGAGTGGACGGCTAATGACCCAATCAAGCTATGCCTAGTTGAGAGAGTGGCGTTCATTGTTGGTTCTTAACGTAGTTCTCATGGAGCGGTTCTGGCCAGGAAATAAGGGTGCCTGAGGGGTCATAGGGTTGCAATAATCACAGATCCTCCGCTGTATTGCCGATACTGGCCAAGAAACATGATTGTGAGACGCTTACGAGTGACAGCTAACTCCAGCTACATTTACGAGATCGTGGTTGATTGAAACAGATTGCTCCGTCGGGTACGTGGATTCTAGAATCTGGATATGACGTGTCAGGAAGTGAATTGACAAAAGTATCCGTGGTAACGCGATATCAGAAAGCTATAACTCGAGATTGGGACAGGTATGTAATTATTACGAAGAAAGAAATTACATCATGTATTGACCTACAAGGACGGTTGCCAACATCCCGTGGACGGTTTTCAAACTAATGATTCCGTGGAACCGTTGAACGTAACTAACGTAAGAGGACGGTTTAGCATAGACACCAATGGATCGCGGTGTGGTGGCCCACAAGATAATATTCCGAACCGAGGGGTTGGATGCTTGGAGAGCAAGGTGCCGTGCTAAACATAGTCACGTTTAAGGATACTAAGGATGTTGCTACCAGACTTATGCCGTAGTTGTATCGTGTCTCAATTTTTGACAAATTACATCCCGCGACGTAGGGGAAACAACCGTTAAAAATTACTATCCGTGACGGCACCAACTTAAACCGGGTGGCGGATAGGAGTGGCAAGGAGGGGCGGAATGCCAGTGACCCGATTACGCGAGAGTATCCACGGGCTGTCGCCGGCGACGGTAATACCGCCTAACTATCCGTTGGGGTTACGCGCAGCCAACCATCCGTGGATGGAATTCAGGAGAAATACGCATTGACGGAACGGTTTGCGACCGTTTATCCGTAAAGTAATAAAGTAAGTTTGAAAATTCTATAAGATAGTAGAGATGGTATAAAAAACTATTAACGAGTTGACAGGTCCAAGAGTTTTATCTGGGAAACTATCCGTACGAGCTCGTACTGTGCAACCAATATTCCGGGGACTCGTGCTTTCGTCACAAGCAACGAGCTCAGATGGAGTACATTCCCAGTGTTTGATCAAGAACTATTCCTGACGGGTCCGTGAGAACTGACATACTTATATGTTATATGTTTTTCGTGTGTGGGTGGACTGTATACAGAGACTACCATCTGGCGTCATTGGTGACGCGTTAATTAGGCCCAAGATAGTACCGTGGAACGGAACCGGTGACATGGAAAGGAACTTATCAGTGATGAAACTTTGCATCGTGTTGATGCAAAAGACGCTTATGTCCTCTGCGCAATTCGCGCTACTGCGAGATATCTTAACGGAGGTAATTGCGGTAGTATCAACACATCTATCGCGTTTTGTGAAGGGTGAAAAGAAAATCTTTATCTACGATCGGGTAACCGGTAACTAGAGAAAACACACAATCTGGGTTCAGTGACGGTTGATAAGTATATCATCTCTTGGAAAGGTGACGGTGTTATATGATCTGAACTTTCTCGCTATGGAACGGGAGAGCGAGGAAACTAGATCAAGAGACATTACATGGAACAACAATTTTCTATATACAAACTATATCACGTCGCGCATCGTGATTAAGACCTGAATCTCTCTGTTTCTGCAAGAGTGTTATCCTATCAGCTATCCGTGGACCGTTCTACTAACATTTCAGTTCGAGAGGTATAGCTCGCGAGAATCAGGTTGCGATAAAATACGTAATCTCGTGAGACCCGTGTAACGCTCTGAATGCGACACAACTACAGCCCGTGTGTGACTGGTTCGCAATATATGATCCGTGGAATGTGGTTCACTGTCCCAAAACTATCCGGTTCAAGGACGGTTTGACAATATAACTAGTCACAAAGTGTCCCAAGGGCATCGTGTTTCAGCCATTCTATCCCCTGGATCGCCATCAACGGAAATAGACTAAATCCTCACGTAAGGAATTACGAAGCCTAGTAAAATACAAGGCTCCGGATTGGAGATGGGTTACAAATGAACTATCTAGTGGATGCGCGCGTGTCTGGACAGCACTAGAGTGATGAGGGGAAGCTGAGTTTGACTGGATTACACTAGAATCTTTGACACCTGTCAGGATCGTGTAGTTGTCTAAAAACTTATGACAGATATTGTTATTACCGTTTACAAACTATTACGTAGTCGTGCACAGGCTTTGCTCTAAGATCGGATGCGCGCCTGAGAGGGGAAGGCTTAGGGGGGGCTGGACAGCACATCACCGTATTCCGGCGATTGCCAGGCACTGTGATTTACCCACCCCCAACTACTCGTGAGGGAAGGACAGGTGTTTAGGTTCTCTTGTCAAGCAGTCACAGTTGGTAGATGGCATTAAAAAAAAATAAGTATATATCAGGTAATGGATTGGTTGTATTCCAACATTATCCGTGGATTCAAGATCACACTATCCGTAGGACGTTACAAACTATCCGTGGACGGTTGTACAAACTATCCTGGACGAGTTACCAACTATCGAGATGGACGTGCAAAACTATCCAGTGACGGTACAATACCTATACTATCCCGGTTCGAACTCGTGATGTCAATATCAGATAGTGCGAATATCGGCAGTCACAACTATCCGTGGACGTGTACAACACTATCCGTGGACGGTTTGCCAACTATCCGTGGACAAGGTTACAATATCGTGGAGGTTATACAAACTATCCGTGGACGGTTCCACACCTATACCGTAGGACGGTTACCAAACTATCAGTTGGACGGTTGACAAACTATTAGGAGGTTAAAGTGGACGGTTGGCCAATATCCGTGGATGTCACTACCGTGGACGGTGCAAAACTTATCCGTGACGGGTGCCGCAACTATCGTGTGATCGGTTGCAAACTATCGTGGACGTTAAAACTATGGGACGTCCGTAACAAGTACCGACTATGTGGACGGTTCTACAAGACTATATCAGTGGAGTGCCAACTATCGGGCGTGCAAATAGTGCTTACAACAACTATCCGTAGGAGGTATACCAAACTATCTCGTGGAATGTTACAAATATCCAGTGTGACGTGCAAATTCAATCACAACTATCCGGTTGACGGTTACCAAACTACGTGGATGCAGCTTCGAGACGGTGTCAACTAAGCGTGACTGTTACCGAGAACTATCCGTGGACGTGCAAAACTTATCGTCACGTGTGACGTTACTCAACTACCTGGGACGGTTAACATCCGTGACACGGTATCCAAGTGGTCCAGACCGGGACGTTTACAAACTATCCGTGGAGGTTCAAAACCGTGTACGTACCAACTATCCTGGACGTGTTGCAAACATCCGGAGGTACAACTATCCGTTACGACGTTCCTAACTATCACGTGGATGGTTTACAAAATATCATGGGAGGTCTGCCAACAACACGTGGACAGGTCACACAACTGAGCCGTGGGACGGTTACCAAAGCTATCGTGGATGGTTCAAACTATCTGTGGACGGTTTACCAACTAAATCCGTGGACGTTACAAACTATGAGTGGATGGTTGCAATACTATCCGTGGCATTACAAACTAGATCCGTAGACGGTACAACTAATCCGTGACAGTTAACAAACATCAGTGGACGGTTGCAAACTATCCGGGGACGGTTACAAACTATCCGTGGATGGTTCACGACTATCTGTGGCGGTTACAGAACTATCCGTGGACCGTTAAAGACTATCAGTGGACGGTGCCAAACTATCCGTGGATGGAGTTGCAAACTGACTCGGGACGGTTGCCAACTATCCGTGGATGTTCGAAACTATCTCCTAGCACGGTTGCCAACTATCCGTGGAAGGGTTGCAGAACTATCCGGACGGTTACAACTATCCGTTGGACGTTGCCAACTATCCGTGGACTGTTACAAACTATCCGTGACGGTTACCCAACTATCCATGGACAGTTACCAACCTATCCGTGGATTGGTTCAGAACATCCTATCGGACGTTACCAACTAAATCCGGGACCGTTACAAACTATCAGTGACCGGTTGCAAACGTATCCGTGACGGGGTTACCAACTATCCGTGGGACGTTCGCACTATCCGTGTATGGTTGCAAACGTATCCGTCGGACAGGTAACAAACTATCCGTGGAGATTACCAACTACACCTGGATTGGTTTCAGAATATACCAGATGGACCCGGTACCAACTATCCGGGACGGTTAAAAACTATCAGTGGACGGTTGCAAAAAACTAAATCTGTGATCTGTTGCCAACTATCCGTGGACGGTTGCAAACTATCCGTGGACGGTAACAAACTCCCGTGGACGGTTTCAACTATCCGTTGGATGTTCAGAACTATCCGTGGACGGTTACCAAACTATCCGATGAGACGCGTTGAAAATATCGTTGGACAGAGTCTCCAAAACTATCAAATGGACTGTTACCACATGACTATCAGGGACGTGTCATGTCTATTCATGGACTAGCAGACTTATCCGTTGGGACGGTTACACAGGACGCAGCTCTGACGGTATAAACTACCGGACGGTTCCAACTAACCGTGAACGGTTGCAAACTATACGTAAGGACGGTTACTAAACTATTGCCGTGGACGGCTCCCAACTATCCGAGGACGTTGCAAATCTATCAGTGGACGGTTATTGGTGCGTGCAACTATCGTGAGACGGTTGCAAAACTATACGTGGCGTGACTATCGGTGGGATAAACTAACGTGGCGTTACATTCGTAGACGGTTACCAACTATCGTGATGTTACAAAATATGCAGTGGATGGTTCCCAACTATCCGTAGGACGGTCACCAACTAATCCAGCGTGAACGGTTTACCAAACTACTGGGATGGTCAGTACTATCTGTTGAGGTTACCAACTATCGTGGACGGTACAAACTATGCAGTGGACGGTTGCAAACTATCCGGGATGGTCAAACTATCCGGGATCGGTTGCCATACTAGTCCGTGGAGAGTTGCAAACATCCGTGGACGATTACAACAGATGCCGTTGGAGGTTACCAACTATCTATAGGACGGTATCCAACTATCCGGAACGGTTGAGAAATATCCGTGGACGGTTCCAAACTATCCGTGGAAGTTCAATCTATCCGTGGACGGTACCAACTAACCGTGGACGGTTGCAAACTATCCGTGGACGGTTACCAAACTAACGTGGACGGTTGCAAAACTATCCGTGGACAGTACAAACTATCTGGGACGGTTCCCACTATCCGTGACGGTTCCAAACTATCCGGAGACGGTTGCCAACATCAGCGTGACGGTTAGAAACTATCCGTGGAGCGTTACCAAATATCCGTGGATGGTTACCAACTATCCGTGGACGGTTGCCAACTATACGTGGATGGTTCAGAAACTATCCGTGGACGGTTGCCAACTATCGCAGTGTATGGTTGCAAACTATCCGTGGACTGGTTACAAACTATCAGTGGAAACGGTTGCCAACTATCCGTGGAGGTTGGCCAAACTACCGTGGACGTTGCCAAACTATCCGTGGATCGGTTACAAACATATCCGTAGACGGTTTACCAACTAAACTATCCGTAGACGGTTACCAACTATCCGTGGATGGTTACAAAATATCAGTGGACGGTTGCCAACTATCCGTGGACGGTCACCAACTATCCGTGGACGGTTACCAACTGTTGTGAAGTCAATATATTTCGCAACCCACGCCATCATGGGGGATTCCTACTCGTCCCAGTCTTCTTACGTTATATATTCACGCCCTATATTGTAAGGTTAAGTTGTTTGAAGTAGTGAAGTTACGATAAAGTCACGCTACAAACTTATGATGGGCTAACAAGTTACGTTTACGTTATAGTTGTTTATAGTCACGTTTTGTATATATTTAAAGATGAAATCAACGATATGGAGTTTCATTCACATCTACGCTCTACCGAAGCTATGTTCAAAATATAATGTCGCCCAACGCGGGGCACGGAATACGACGAAATCATGGCCACTGATACAGAAGGTAACAGTGGACAATTAAAGAAATTGTTAGCAATACGAGGAGGAAATAGAACCTCCATTACGAAGCTTGAACGACAAGCCACGGCTCTTCTTGAAGAATTAATTAATGAAAATGGAGAACAAGTCGAGAAGGTGATTCGTTTAGAAACGGTACAAAAGTCTCTTCGAGAAAAGCAAACGTATGTGAACGGACTAAACGAAAAGATACTGGAATTATGTCCAGACGTTAATATCGAAAAAGAAATCGATGAAACGACGGAGCTGAATTTCAGAATCGATGAAATTCTGGGAAGAATTCAAGCTTTTAAAGACGGTCGTTACGCTCAGACCAATGCATTCGGAGTTGGGAGTGGAACGACACAAATTATTACGTCAACGCCTTCCAGAGAAGCTGAAAACGTTGAACAAGCAACAAACAACGAACATGGTCTCAATACAAGCGGGGTTACCATGGGTTCTGTTGCCATTCGTCTGCCAAAAATAACGCTCCCACGATTTAACGGAGATATAACACGTTTCATGTCCTTTTGGCAGAGTTTCGAGAATGCCATAGATAAAAACGAAAGCATAACTGCAGTTGATAAGCTCAACTACTTGGTGAATTTGTTGGAGGGTCCAGCATACCGTGCAGTATCAGGACTCGAACTGACGGAACAAAATTATTTAAATGCAATGGAAATTTTGAAGGCAAGGTTTGGCAACAAACAACAAATAATCTCGACGCATATGTAGGCTCTCCTTGGGCTACAAAACTGCCCAAACGAAAACGTGAAGCAGTTGCGCTTCATTTACGACAGCATAAATGTACACGTAAGGGGGCTTGAAGCCCTTGGTATGAGCTCTGCAAGTTATGGCAGTTTATTAGTACCAATCCTTATGGCAAGAATGCCGCGAGAAATTACATTGCATGTCGCCAGAAAGACGACCGAGGAAGTTTGGCCGATAAAAGAAATATTGGAGATCGTCAAAAAGGAAATTGAAGCCAGGGAAATGAGCGATAACATCAAGCCCGTCGAAAGGAAATTTGACAAAACTTCAGGATATGGACCAAAATCACCACAAGGCACTACGAAGACATTTTTGACGAAAGACGAAAAAGTGCAAGATTGTGTTTATTGTGGGCATGCACACTCTCCGTCAAGCTGCAAAGAAGTCCAGGAAATAACGGGTAGAAAGAAGATCCTATTGGAGACCAAACGATGTTTTTCCTGCTTAAAATCTGGACACATGACAAAAAAGTGTCGGGAAAATCGAAATTGCAGAAAATGTGGCAGAAATTTTCACCACGAGTCAATTTGCTACAAAGGAGCAAAACAAACGGAGGAAGAAACAAAAGTAACTACCAGTGTTACAGGAATACAAGAAGTTTTGCTGCAGACGGCCACTGTGTATGTTTATGGGGCAGACAAGGCTCAGAGGATGAAAATCAATGTTTTCTTCGATAGTGGGAGCCAACGAAGCTACATCTCTGAAAAGTCAGACGAAAACTGAATCTGGAAGTCGAAAGACAGGAAAACTTAAATTTGAACACATTTGGAACTGAGAAATCAGTACGCAAGAAATGTGACGTCGTTAAGTTAATGTTAGAGACAGGAATAGATGAGACGCCAATTTTGATAAGCGCCATAGGCTATCAGTCTATTTGTTCGCCTATAAATACGCGCATAGAAGTAAGCAAGTATCAGCATTTGATAGGCCTTAATCTAGCGGACAAGAAGCTAAGCGAGCCAAATAGGCGCATTGATTTGCTTATTGGTAATGATTATTTGTATGTTGTAATCATTGGTGATGTTATTAGAGGTACATCAGGGCCAATAGCAGTAAGTAGCAAATTAGGATGGCTACTTTCGGGAAAAGTACCAGGATCCTTGGAGCCTAAAACCTATTCTAAAGTGACTTCTAATTTGATTTTAGATACGTCAGTTGGAAGGCCTGTCGAAGAAAATGAGGAAATAACACAAACGCTTCGCGAGTTTTGGAAACAAGAATCATCCGGGATTGACAAGGGGAGTGAACCCACAAATGAAGACAAACAAGACGAGCAATTTGAAATCACCTTTAATGGTAAAAGGTACCAGGTAAGCCTTCCTTGGAAGGTTGATATATCTTGCCTTAATGATGATTATAACTTGGCATTAAATCGCTTAAAATTTTTGCTTTGCCGGTTAAAAGGAAACACTGAATTATTATCTGAATATGATAACATTTTCAAAGAGCAATTAAAAAACGGAATAATTGAGCAAGTCCCTGTGGAGGAGGAGAATCAGGGTAATCCTCATTTTATGAGTCACCATGGTGTAATTCGACGAGATCGTGAAACAACAAAACTTCGTGTTGTTTTTGATGGAAGTGCGAAATCGCACAAGGAAGCTTTATCTCTTAATGAATGTTTAGAACTTGGTGATAATTACATGCCGCCATTATTCGATACGTTATTACGTTTCCGCTCACATGCCATTGCTATAACAGCTGATATTGAAAAGGCATTCCTTCAAATTGAAATTGATGAAAAAGACCGGGATACTTTACGTTTTTTGTGGTATGACGACATTAGTAAGCCGAATCCAACGGTTATTCAGTATAAGTATTGTAGACTGGTGTTTGGGTTAAGACCATCGCCATCTATACTGGGAGCCACAATTAAGAAACACATTGCTCAATATGCTAATCGATTTCCTCGTGTTGTTAAAGTGTTAGATCGGCTTTATGCTGATGACTTATCATGTAGCACAAATTCTATTGATGAGGCGTTAGAGATTTTCCATAAGTCACGGGAGATTTTGTCCGAAGGTGGGTTTAACCTTCGCAAATTTAAAACTAATGACACAGCTTTGTTACATGAAATCAAAAAGGTGAAAGCAGGTAACGTATCCAATGGTGATAATGCGAAGGAGATCATACAAGATGATCAATCCTTCGCTCAGCAAACAATAGGCCCACCTCAAAGAGAAAATAATAACAAGGTCCTTGGAGTAAATTGGGAAAGTAAAAAGGATGAACTGTTTTTTGATCTGGGGTCCATTATAGAACTAGCAAAAACACTTAAGCCCACAAAGCGCTCTCTTTTAAAGTTAGCAGCCAAGATTTTTGACCCGATCGGTTGTCTTAGTGTGTATACCATCAATTTGAAAGTGCTCTTTCAGGAACTTTGCGTAGACAAATGGGGGTGGGATGAAGAGCTTTCAGGAGAAGCAAGGGAAAAATATGATCGTTTCATTTCGGAAATAAGTCGTTTAGACGGGATTCGCATGCCAAGATGTTTCTTTGACCCAGGTAAAATAGTAAGCCAAGTCGAAATACATGGGTATTCAGATGCCAGCGAGACTGCTTACGCTGGAATTGTTTATCTCCGCATTGTGTACGATACGGGGGAGGTAAGCATCCAGTTTGTCACTGCCAAGGCCAGGGTTTGTCCTCTAACAAAACAAAGCATACCACGCTTAGAGCTTTTAGGGGCACAGTTACTCGCAAAATTAATCAGCACTGTAAAAGGTACTCTTGGGGAGGAGCTTCACGGCACGCCTATCAAAGTATTTTATTGGGTAGATTCGGTTTGCGCTCTTTGCTGGATAAAGAACAATAAGGTTTGGAAGCAATTTGTACGCCATCGCGTGTCGGATATTTTACGAACTTCAAGCCGCGATGAATGGTTTTATTGCCCGGGATCTCAAAACCCAGCTGATTTACCGTCAAGGGGTATATTTGGTCGCAAGTTAGAGCAAAATCTTTTTTGGTGGGAGGGTCCGGGGTTTCTAAAACAGCCACCCACAAAATGGCCTAAGCAAGAAGATATTTTCGAATCCGGTTCCGCTTTAGAGGAAAGAGTAAAATGTAGCCCCAATATCACGCATGCTATAGCAACTAAGGAAAACGCCAAAGTTGGCAACGTTGTAGATTTTGAAAGGTTTGGTTCTTACCAAAAATGTGTCCGTATATTAGCATGGGTACTTCGTTTTATACATAATTTACGCGCATCGTTAAAAAACAATACTTGTCAACGAGAAAATCAGATAAATATAGAAGAATTTTCTAACGCAGAAAATGTTCTTATACGCTCAATTCAAGGTGAATTCTTTTGTAAGGAAATTGATTATTTACAATCAAAAGGGGACAAAAAACCCCCTTTGTACGTTTCGCAATTTCAGCTCTTCGTAGACGAAAAGGGCATTTTGAGGTGTCAAAGTCGTATAAAAAATGCATCCGTCATAGAGTCAAGCATAAGACCAATCTTATTACCGAAGTCTAATCAGGTTTCCAAATTGCTTGTTCTCTATTGCCACGAAAAAGTCATGCACGATGGAATAAGGGAAACGTTAAATCTTTTACGACAAAAGTATTGGATTCCTCGTGCAAGGGAATTAGTTAAAAGTATTGTACGCAAATGTATCACATGTAGGAAATTAGAAGGTTTGCCATATTCTACTGTATTTTGGCCAGACTTGCCACGAATGAGGGTCGATGATCAGCCCCCATTTGCAAATACAGGGCTAGATTTTGCAGGTCCATTGACAGTTGCCAGTAAAGGTAACAATGATGGAGAAGAGAAGTTTTATGTCTTTCTTTTTACTTGTATGTCGACAAGAGCAGTTCATTTAGAACTTGTAGAATCGCTCAATGTCGAGTCATTTTTACGAGCGTTTCGAAGATTCACAGCACGTAGAGGTTTACCGTCTCTATTGGTAAGTGACAACGCCAAGACCTTTAAGTCAGCTTCAAAGGATGTAAAACATCTTTTGCGTTCCCCTAGGTTAGGTGAAAGCCTTGAAAAGAAAGGAGTTAAGTGGCAATTCATAGTTGATAGAAGCCCATGGCAAGGAGGTGCTTGGGAAAGGTTAATAAGGAGTGTAAAATGTTGTCTAAAAAAGGTAATAGGTCGGTCATACCTAACGCAAATAGAATTAAATACCATCTTGATAGAGGTCGAAGCAGTAATCAACTCTAGGCCAATTACTTATGTATATGATGACACTGACGGTATTTCATATCCATTGACACCGTGTCAATTAATTAATGGAAGAAATCTATCACTTTTGCCCCAAGACAGGTACTATGAAATGCTAAGTACATACGAGGTTCTGTCAAAACGAGCCAAGTATCATAAGACTCTACTTCAACAATTCACGAAGA
>NW_027019753.1:0-14355 GCF_013076305.1 Rhopilema esculentum
AAAGTTAAAATGAAACAAAGTGAGGACAGGACCATATAAGATTGAAAACTGCCGTCGCTCATAATCTTCTTTTTCCTCATTTATATAAATCTTTCTTTCTAGCTTAGGAAAAAACAAGTAATTGAAAGGATTATAGAGAGAACGGCATCTTTAAACAGAAGATAAATGCTTCTGTACAAGCGATTGTCTTCCTCTAATAGCCAGAAATGTAAAAAAAATTACTTACGGCATTATCCACAAACTCAGGTCGAAAACCTCTGATCAGTTTGATTGCCTCAAAGACATCTATAACTTGTTCTGCCTTGAACCGTTCCAGAATGAGTGAAATAGCGATAAATGTGCCAGAGCGACCAGCACCATCTCTTTAAGACAATTAAAAATATAAAATTATATCTTCTTTTACACTCTCTTATCTCGGTAGGATATCGAAAGATATTTCAGCTGACAATGCCTTCTAAGAATCATTCAAACGTAGCAGCCTCAAAACTTTACTTTTTTATCAAAATAAAGAAATTCTTATAATACTCTCCATTGTTTGATGAGGGTTGCTGCTTCGGAAAAGGTAAAGATATTTGCCTTATTGTCAATCAAAGGAAAGCGGAATTACCCATGTGACTTCAGCACTGAAAGGCATTTTTAAACACCTTAGAAGATTTTAAACACATTAACAAAAGATATTGAAAATTCCAGATAACTTTATTATGCTTCTAATTAAAACCGAAGCGGGATTTCCCACATCATTCAAACATGTCCAACTAATGACTCAGTTCAACTTTGCAGTCATAACTAAAAATCAAGTTTTTATACAACGATAGAAAAAACAAATTCTTCTTTCTTTTCCGCGTGAGCTGGAAGTTTTAAAAATTACTTGAAATGAAAGGCGGGGAAAAGGTTGAAATCAGTTATTTTGAAAAAATTTGATTTTACACCTGCTATATCTATTACCTGCAGATGATTACAACTGGTCTGTCATCAGACTGATTTTGTTTATGTGTTTCAACTTTGTTTAGCAGCGATATAAATTTGTCCAAGTCTTTTGGAACGCCATGATCAGTCCAACCCTCAAACTGGAGCATTGTCAGATTTCTCCATTTCTCTGCTGACTGTTAAATTCAATTCATACCAATAATAAAAAGCATTTATGCACAATTCTTCGTTAAAAATTTCAGGTAATAAATAATTGAAAAAAATAATTGCAAAATATTATATAATCAGATAATCAACAGAAGATAAACAAAAACTAATGGAATTTTTGTCAATTAAACTTGCAAATCTATACAGACAAATATTTATAAAAGAAGAGCATGGTTGTAGTAAAGTACCCCAAATCTTTGCACAATCTCTAGACTGTCAGAGATGTAATGACTCTTGGGGTCCTTATCCATCCAATTCATTCTTTTACAATATCTTTCTACATGCTTTTTTAGCCCATTTCTCCTCCTCCGCTCAGATACAGTCAAATATCATAGCTACGAAATCAACTTACGTCAACATTCCTGACAGTAAACATCCGTTCAATGCTGCCACCGTTGCTCTCCTCTGATTGGTGGTTTACTAAAACACCGCCATATTCCCGAGCTGTGTGCAGTGGAGGCCAAAAGATGGGAAGGTCCTAAACAATAACATGATCGAAAGATGCAAAAAAATAAAATGGACTAGGAAGATGAACGTCAAAACCTTCTGTTAATGGTGAAAAGGGAAAATAAATGAAGATTCTGACCATGTCAATACTATTTATATCACTTTAATAGGTTGGAAAATTTCGTCAAGATTAAAGTAATGTTTTTGGGTACATTTGCCAGCCCAATACATTATCCGAGCTAATAAATACAATATCAATCGAATTTTTGATTATTCCAAGTTCCTAAGCTGGAAAACGTATGCTACCTATGCAAGACTTACATCAAAGTGAATAAGCAAAGGGTAAGCTAGCATTTCTTGAAAAGGAAAAGGATAACATCACAAGGAAATGTGTTGGCTGCCAAGAAACTAATTGGCAAAAAATGCAATATAAAAATACTCATTCAAATCCTCAAACTAACCATGCTTCCATGAATAGTGTTGCTAAGAAGGACCGCCATAGACACTTCTGTCTGCTGAATCATTAGCCAGAAATCGTCAATAGTCTCTGGCAGTGGGTGCTGTGTCGCGATGAAGGCGTTGAGTTTACTATAGCCCTAAAAGAAGAATCAGAATTTGTATAACAAATTAGAAAAATGTCTCTTGTATTTGAGCATGGCTTATTGTAAGAATATCGTCATTAAGAAACAACATGGAACATTGCATGCATGTTTTGTCAGGGAAAGAGGAGAGGGGAGACTCCATTCATTTAGAGTAATGGTGTTTTCCATGTCCATGCTCGTGCTCGGACCTATTTAAGGCTAAACTATCATGCTTTCAGAGAAGCTCAATTATAGAAAGTTTGCGGCGATAGAAGTGAAAGATGTTTATCCTTCAGAATTCAGCTAACCAACTGCAGTTTGTTAAAGTGTCAGCTAACCATATGCTTCCCATTCAACACTAAAAAATATTAAAAGCAGCAATGTTGTGGAGGATGGCATCTCTCATTACCATTCTTTATTCTGTGGCTCAATTGAATACTCTGTTTATGCTTTTTAGCTGGATGGGAAGATTGAACGAAAAATGCTATCTCTGTTACACTCCGAAATCGAAGCTCGACTCTAAGCACCTGACATATATAAATGTCAATCAAAAAACATACATTCTGCCAAATTCTATCATTAAGATATCGGTTCAGGTATATTCATTGAAGTTATGAATTCATCATTTTTGTATGTAATTGTATGTTTTGATTTAACTTTAGTTGGAAGACAAAATATCTTGGTGTTCAAATTGACAATAGTTTCGATTAGAAAGAGCACATTAAATTGATATCTGACAAGGTACTAGGGCAATAGGCCTTTTAAATTGCGCAAAAAAATTTCTTCCTCTAAATTCCTTAACTGAAAAGATTTCTAAACTCTTTACGCTGGCATTATTGTACCCCAGCTCCGCTACTGTTGCTGTATGGGGCTGTTGTGGCATTACTGAAATCTCAAAACTTCAAAAGCTTCAAAACAGAGCTGCTAGGATCGTAACGAATAACAGTTTTGATGTCTCTAGCAAACCCCTTATTAAGAATCTAGGCGGAAAACAGTCAATGGCATGATTAAACATGATAGTAGGACGATTGTGTCGATATCTTAAAAAAAATTCTTGCCTCAAACACTGAAATTCGGGAAATTGAGCAGGCGTGATGTTAACAAACAAGAGAAGACCCTGTAAATTATAGAGGCTTCTTTGTTGGTTGACACTGGGTCTTAAAATATTGAAATGAAAAATGAAATATTGCTTGAATAGATGATTCTCTTTCCCTCTTTTCAACTGGTCTAGAAACGCTTCTTGCAATAATTTTGATGCTGAATTGGACCTGAAATGGATTTGATGCAAAACTGCTTTAAGAAAATGAATCTTACATTTACGTAAGTGGCATTTATGTAGTCAGAACCACTGTTGTTTTCATAAATTGCCTGCTTCAAAACCACACGATGCACATCATCTGAAAAGAGAAGAGAAAACATTAGGTATACCCGATGAGAATCAATTTTTGCATCATAATATTAGCAATAAACGCTTTTGACGAGGAACCAATAAACCCTTTTAAAATGAGGATCAGATAAGGTTGCTAAAAGTATGGCTTAAAACAAAGTGATGATGTTAAATTGTTATAAATCAGTTAAAACTTTATAGACAGTCTATTAAGAGGTCTAAGAGAGGCCGGAGGTACTAAATAACTAAGCTGGTTTACCTTGGCTGATAGAATTAAAAACGAAGTAATAATACAGAAATTTATGAGCAAAAAAGCTTCTGCATATGTAGCTATCGGTTATTGTAGAATATCATATCGATGTTATCGATGATATGAATATCATATGAAGACTCGTCATGATATTTATCATTCTCACCTTTTTCTAATCTTCTTTTTTACCGTTCAAATATATAAACTATGAAAATATGTCAGCAATCTTCTTTCATTCAAAAAGTGCTACAGAAAGACACAATACATATGCAGAAGTTCTTGCAAGCAAACTCAAAATCATTATTGTGTTGGCTTTCTTACACAGCATCAACTTCTAATCAACGTACTTGGTATTATTTCTGTAATTCTGTTTTTTGTTATGTTGTTTCCTTCACCTCCAGCTCTAGCATTTGCATCATTAAAGAATTTAGTTGTCCAGGAAAGTCGCTAAAACAAACAGAAGAATCAAGTGGGAAAGAAAAGAGCTGGGTAGAGTCAACCATAGCAATCAACGGGGGAGATCAAAACTAAGCATAATGTGAAAGCTTTCTTCCGTCCTTTCTCTATAAACCCACTTTCAAATAGAAACACCCCCATTTAAAGAAGAAGATGAAAATAAGCCGCTTTCCATCAAAAGCAAGTTGTCAACGACGGATGCTGATATCACATGAATTTGCAGCATCACGCCAGAAGCAAATGACCCATATAAACTTTTTTATTACACTGTTACAGCAATAGAACTTTTACATTAAAGGAAGTCCCCGATTTACCCTTTGCAAAAAGGAAGCAAAACTACAGTAACAAATAGTCAAATAGCAAAGAAAGCTTTGAAAGTTAGTCCAGAACAATCCATAACACTTCTCAAAGCTCTTTCTGGTGCTCAAGTCAACTGCCAGAAAAAGGCAGAGTTATAACGGGGATCTTATTTACAGAAGGCCTTATTCTGCATAAGACGGGTCCAACATATAGGTTGAATTATTTTTTATTACCTCAAACTCTTCCTCGAATGAAGTTTTGCCAGTTACACCTTTGGGCTGCATTATGTTCATTCGACGTTTCAATTCCTGGGGTTTAATCGCAGTTTCTTTGCAGCCTATGACTTCAAGCAGCGCATTATATGCAAAAATGTATTGTTCCTGAGAAGAAAACAAGAAAATTTCATTAAAGAAAGCATCTAGCGTTAGAGAAATGGTAAATGTCAAAAAAAATTACAGTGATTAATTCCAAGGAACATCTCTAGTTTTTTTGCTGATTTACAGCCTTTCTGCTGTTAGTTCATTGTTTGTTAATGAAGATAATCATATGTAAAATAGCATGAATTCGTATTACTGTATTTGGAAGCAGAAAATACTTAGAAACTGATTTAGAACGCTTTTTTGTTTCGTATAGTATTTTATAGTATTTTGTATAGTATTGAGGCACTTAGACCAACAATAATATTGGTGTTTGTGCTTAGGTGTAGATGCAGGTTGAGCAGTTGATGCTATAAACACAGCTAGAAAAATCCTTGAAATGCAGCTAATACTATATGCAGACAACAATCAAGAAAAATATGCAGACAACAATCAAGATTTTAAAGCTGTCACTCTCTACTAGATCAATATTGACAATTTTGCATTGCTGTGAACATTTTTGTCAATTTTAACATAAAGCAATAAAAGGAACCACAATATAGAATACTTAAATACTTTTCATCCAAAACTCTTCATTTGAGTTCTTAACATTGGAGTATGTCCAAAGTTAAACAGAATTTTTTTTGCAAATTTAATCTGTAACAAACAGTGAGTCATAAATAAGATACCTTTACTTGAACAAGACCAATCCTTTGACTTCGAATAAAATTGAGATAATTGAAAACGTCAACTTTTTTCTGGGTCTGTGCAAGCTCTATCATTGCATCAATTAGAATGAATGTGCCAGTTTGGCCAATTCCAGCGCTATTTTTGAAGTTGAAAAGGATCATTAGCGTAACAATTCTCGACATTTTTTAGCCATTCATAGAGGAGTGATACTTTTACCTTATTAAAAGAGAAAGCTCGAAAATAAAACTGGGTAATTCGTTAGGTACAGCAATCTTTTCAATATTTAAGCTAACGAATCGTGCAATTGCCAGAAAAATCGGACAAATATCATTTTTTAAGAAAAATTATTTTTCACGCAATAATATTTGTCTAAATGGAAGAAAAAAACTGCAGAAAGCTTTCAGATCCAAAAACAAATATCTTCAATTCTTTCTATAGAAAGTTTCTTGCAGGTAACTAATGAGCCTTTTAAGGAAAAATCACAATTAGGCCATCGGCTTTTTTTAAACAGCCTGTCAAATCTATTTTAATTATTGTCAATTGCTTACCATGTTTTGAAATTGTTAATTGTTTAGTGTTTTTAAATAACGCTACAATGCGGAATAAAATTTGGTAGTGTAACACTTCTAAGTACAAAGGCTTCAGTTGTTACCGAACCGATAGTGAAAGGCTGAAGAAAAACCAGCGTAGAAAGTTTAAGTTGCAATGAAACTCATTTGTGGTATATGCATCATAGAGACAAGTAAAATTAGCATTGAAAACTAAAATGGCACCCATGGTATACCTGCAATGTACTACAACTGGATCATTAATGCTGCAGGGGAATCTCCTGCGAAAAGTGGCCCACATGTTTAGCAGATCATACGTGCGATTAGGTACTCCGCATTCAGGCCAGGTCTTCAAATGGTACTGATAAACCTTTTTCACTTCTGTGCAACCTTCCTGCAATAAAACAAAGAATCCAATGTTTAACTCCACTTTACCATTTAAACATTTCGTATTTAAAACTTTGTCTCAATTATCTAATTGCCAACAACATTGTATATTATATATTATCCCTAGCACTTTAATGGAAAATCGTCAAATTTGATCCCTACCCTTTACTGGAAAAACATCAGATTTTATGTCCACCATTCGAATAGAAAAATATAATATGTTATCCGTACCCTTTGAATGGAAAAACATCTTATTGTGTAGCTGTTTTTATCGTCAATTGACTTTAGGCACACTTTTATCTTTCCATAACTTCTAGAATTAGAATTAGGCCAATACTGTGTGCACATAATCTAAAATATAGAAGCAAATGGTTCATAAATCTAGACACACTTTCAACTAAAAAACTACCAGTTTAAGCTCAGCTAGAACGCACTCTGATAAAGCTTAAAAATAATACAAAAAGCATCTGCGTAACTTCTTACAAATTAATTTTCCTTTTTAACGTATATCCCAGTTCTCTGTAAGATGAAATATTCTACTGTATATGTCAACCCAAATATTTTTCTTTCTATTCGCAATCAGTTATAAATATCGTTATTAAATGCTGGATAACAGTCAAAATTTTTAAGTGATTTCTAAAATATGATTTACTTTCCCCCTCTCGAAAAGTTTTGTCAAAATGATTATGGCTGGCACATGCTTGTCCCATATCATTCTCCAGAAGTCGTAAATCAAAGCTTCAGATGGACCTAAAACGAACGGGTCCCATGTTAGTTGCACCTTTTGCAGTAGAATTGATCAAAACTTTTATGTTGATTATGAAATTTAATCAAGGTGGAAAATGTAAATTTTATGTTCCGTTCAGTTTGTTTTTAAAATTTTACTCTATGCACAAAATTCACTGATATGTGCAAATCTATATTTTGAATTAGTAAGAAAAGTACAAGGAAGTTTAAGGAAATGATTATTGCAAAAAAATTAATGAAGTTGACCCACATAGAAAAACATAACAAGATTGCATGTTTACATGGATTTACTTTAAAAATGGAAAATCATTCCGGCATGGTACCGACATGGTGTAAACAGGGTCCTAATTGATATGAAGTTATAAAGGTCATATTAGTAGCTTGAAAAGAAAACATTTTAGCTTGATTTATCCATAATAGTAAAAACTCTCTTTAGCTGTTTTAGAACTTTGCTATCTTTAAATAACCCTTGCTTGAAAAAGTTTCCTTAACTAACCTTGAGCAGCAATGTATTTGTGATTTCCCGAGTAATCCTGATTGAAAAATATTTCATCAAAATTTGTCACCACAATTTTCAAGCACTTAAGTGGGCAAGAAAGTGAATAAAACATTGTTCAAAAAGGTTAGGATTGTCCCTCATCAACTTGTGAATAATATAACACGCGCCTGTAAATAGATACAGTCATGAAATACCTTAGCTGGCTGAGGTATTCTTGCCCATTTCAAAATAATATTGAGATAACTCTGTTGATATTTCTGAAGCACCACGGTCAGGTGGCAACTAAGCTTTGAGAGGTTTATATACTTATTAAACCTCTTAAAGCTTTTTGAAGGTATGACTATGGAAGAAATGAAACGATTGATTGAAATGAAAAGTTAGGGAAGGCAATAGATTTCGATTTAGTACTCAATTGCCAAAGAGTTAGCACTAGCTCAAGCAAAAAAGAATTCTGGTGATAGTGAAGATCACTTACAGAAATATGGCTTGCATTAAAATAGTCGGAATTTTGATCTTCAGGTAGAGTATTCAGGTGTACTCTTGAATGGTCATCTACAAATAAAGAAAAGCTCATCACGTGCATGGTTGACTCAAGAAATATATTCCAATTTAATACTGCGTAGGTGAGTTAATTAAATTTAAGAACATATAGGCTTCAGTCGTGAAAGAAAGGCTGTTGTTTGGTGATAATGATCTACTACTAGTAACTTCTACCAAGAAGTCTTGTATTCTGATAATCTACTCAGCTATATGCTTCGCCTTACTCAAAACAAGATCGAGTAATACCAGAACTGTGCAAAAGAGCGCAAAACATGAAGCAGGAAACAATAAGTCTAAAGCTGGCTTGATTGTCACAAGAAAATAAATTAAATGATTAGTAAGAAAAAGTAGTTTTAAGTTTAAAGATTAGATTAGTTATTTATAAATAGGGTTGTCATCTTAGTAGAAAGCTCATACATGGGAATATATCGGCATGCACATTCTTCTGTTGGTTGGCTGGATCTGTAGCAATATCCCAAGGAAACTGCTGTTTCTTGTCAAGATTCTGTAAATAAATTCAAAGCATAATGAAACTGTGATTAAATACAACATAGATAATTTTTTTGACTTTGCAAAATTTGAGAATGAATTTAATAAAAGCAAAATTTTTACAGCTGATTTGAAGCTTTTTCTATGACTATATCGAAAGCTTTTTGTTCCTTAGAGACTAAAACGTCAGAGAAAGGCTCCAAAGAGCAAGGGGGTAAATATATACCTAGTTGTGCATCGAAATTGACCAATCGGTAAAACGCGAGCATAGGTAATAAAGTATAAACATTAACGTCATCTTTGCAGAATTTTACTCTTTCAATGCATTAAATTTGAATGCTAATTATTGTTTAATTAAAACCAGGACTTTGAAAAGAAATTTAAACGCTGGGTTTATTGATCACCTCATACTCCATGATAATCCCTTGATAGTTACGCTTTTGTGACTCTGTTGCACGTCGAACAAAGTCCTGAACAGAAACTTGAGGATATTCTTGATCGATTACAACTTTACGAGGAAATTTTCTCAATTTTACAGCTTCATCTATAAAAGCAAAAATGTTACACTTGTAAAAATTCAACAATATTAAACAAAAGTCGATATTTCAATATTATGAATATACCAGAAGTATACCTCTGATGGGCTCTTTATGAGAGTTGCGCTTACGTTCTTACCAAATAATGTCATTGATTTCACTCATTTGAATGGGTTCTAAAAAAGTGTTAACAGAGTAATATATTCTGTAATTGTGAGGCGCAAACCTTTCTGAATACAAGTTAAGCTACTTAAAACAGACGCTTAAGCCGAAACCTTTCCGGGAAAAGTGAACCTCTAGCGACTTTCAATACAACCAGAATCTATTTTATACAGTCCTGGCTGCGCAAGGAGAAAATAAAGATCTGTTTCATTTGCTCCGCAGTTTTTGCTAAGATATTCATATTAAGATCTTATGGCTAATTCTCATTTCACTTTTGCCTTTTTAAAACTGTATGCAATTTGAAAATTGCGTTGAAAAAATTTTAGTAAACTGAAGCTTTTTGTCTGACACTCTTTAGGTAAACGTCCGAGTTTAAAACGTCAGAACATAGACCGCTCATATTTCTAAGTCTGTTGCTAGACACAGCCCAACCATTGAGCGCGCTTTTCTACAAGATGAAATTCAGAAAACTAAAACTAATATTCTGAATCTAAAACGTTTGTATACACGCCAATGGTCTAAAACGCGTCCGTTTCTCACATTTTTTGACAATTTTCGTCTTTGCCGCTACATTTCTGAAATTGATCAGTGGACACTTAAACAGACTACAGAAAAACATGATAGGAATATTGGTATGCTAGTTAGGAAACGTTTTGGCGGCTTGATGAGCGATTCAAAAAAACATATTTTTAATTTGTCGGATTATTCTCTCTCTGAAACCGAAACAAATGTCTTAGGTAACGGTCTTGAGTTTTGTATCCCACCATAACGAATAAACAGAGAGGAACTTTTTGCTGAATTCGAGATTTTACACGCGCAACTTGCCAGGCACGATATTTCTGATGCTTTGGAATTTAACAAATTACGAGCTCGACTAAGCGATTTGGCATACGCTTACAGCGGTTCTCCCGTTGACCACTCAGATTTTCTTTTGCATAGAGAACATTTTCGATTACAAGTTTACGATAGGATAAGACCCACAGGTCCACAACGTCCAGAATTGTTTGGCCTCCCTAAAATACATAAGCTAAATGTTCCATCTTGTCTATGATTGGCTCAACACAACATTAATTGGCTAAGTGGCTTTCTGAAGCTTTGGACCTTGTTCTTCAAAAATATTCCAACCGTTGTATCAAGGAATCTTTTACGTTCGCTGAGTTCATGGAAAACTTGAACATCAAAAACGAAATATCTTCCATGTGTTCTTTTGACATTAGCAGTCTTTCCACAAATGTTCCTTTGAGTGAGACCATCAAAATATGTGCCGACCCTTTGTACCGGAGCGAGCTTAATAGCCCACCATTCCAAGAGGAAATATTCATAGAACTGATGGAAACTGCAACACGTTCAGTTGAATTCAGCTTTAACAATGAAATGTACCAACAGAAGGATGATGTCGCTATGGGTAGCCCTCTGGGACCTGGGCTGGGCTGGCCAATGTCTTTGTTGGCTTTTATGAAGAACGTTTGTTCAACTACGACCAAAAGCCAGGTGTCTATTTTCGATATGTGGATGACACATTTACCTTTTTTCAAAACAGAGGCTGAGTGTGATATTTTTATCAAACGCCTTAATGGCTTCACCTAGCCCTACAGTTTACATTTGAAAAGGAAGAAAATAACTCCTTGCCGTTTCTAGATGTTTTGGTTGAAAAGTCTGGCACTGGATTTCTTACCTGTGTTGTTGGGAACACGTTACCTGTGGAGACGAGATTGCGGCTCCATTGTTTAGAACACAAGCGGAAGTGGTTTATCCGAACTGATTAGCTACGAGGAGTAGGTACGCACGCGCATTAAACCTACTAGAACAATGCTGGATCTTCGTTGTTTATTTTTTCAAACTTCCCTCCTTTGCCTGTCTGACGTAAAATGCAAAGAACACATGCGCACCTACACCTTGCGGACTTACCCTAACTTATCTCCCTAACAATGTGTATATCGTAAACCTGCCTTTTTGGGGATATAATACACTCAATGAAATTCGTTTTGCCCAAAACAAAGGAAAAAAATCCTTATCAAAACGCTAACTCATTGGGCACTGATGATTTATTCCAAGTCTAAACTCGACTCGGAACTTGAACAACTAAATAAGATTTTTTTTAGAACGGCTTATGATGTCATTTCAGTTTACATTAAGGCGAAAAAGGCTAATTTCTCGGCTGACGTAAAATTTGGTCCCCAAAAGTGCCAGGTATATCTGAAACTACCTTGGATCGACAACAGTTCCTTGCGTTTTAAAAAAACAGATAAAACAGCCCATAACAAATTGTTTCTTTACCGTGAATTCACGCATTGTTTATGGTAAAAAAGGCCCTTTCCTCCATTCAAAAGGAGTGTGTACTTGCGTCACAAAAGAGTTCCGTTGTATATCAATTTACGTGCCAATGTGATTCTGGCTACGTAGGACGCACTACCCAAAGATTGGAGGATAGAATAAAACAGCATGTTCCGTCTAGTAATAGAAACAGAACCCACCCCCAAAGGGAACAGCAATCTCAGTCATACAGATCTAAAAGTACAACTAAAACCTGCGATTCTGCTTTCGGGCAGCATTTACTGGAAAACCGAGATGGTGCAAAAAACTATAATGGCGAAATGTTTCTTATTATTGGTAAAGCCCGATCGTCATTCCATCTAGCAATTTTAGAATCTATCTACATTAGCACGAAAAACCGCTATTTTGTAGACAAAAGGAGTTCGTTTTTACCTTAGAACTCCATTGGTAACATTCTCTTCAGGCAAGTGGCACTGATTGGGCAGCCTCAACAGTCATGTGCTGGCGTTTCTGATTGGCCTATTATCCACAACTGGCTATATATATTTCCTAGCGTAGAGTTTTCGATCTATGTTCTGACATTTTAAACTCTGAAGAGTGTCAGATGAAAGCTTTAGTTTACTAAATGTTTGCTTTTTTCAAAGCCATTTTCAAGTTTTGTACCACCAAAAGATTGTTTGTATGCAATTTGTTAAGATTTGGGTGGTTATAAATTACCATCTCTGTAAAATATGGTTAAAAAAAAGTGCAATATAATGATTGAAAAGTCAAATGGTCAAAGAAAAAGCGCAACAGCTGCAAAGCAACCGGCATAATTCCAGGATTTTTTGAAAGATGAAAGCTTCAGTTAGCTTTATCTCTAAGGCACTTTTGAAAAAGATCACGATTTTTATGTTATGGCACATTTCGGTTTACTTTCCTGTTCAACTCAGTTTAGTTTCGGTTTAGTTTGATTTAAACAAAATATAACTTAAATTGTTGACCCTATTTTTTCAAATCTAAGCTATTTGATTTTAACAATTTAACGTTCTCAGCGAAAAGGATAGCATTATAACATGGCAGGTCCACAAAATGAAGATTTTAAAATGGCCGGCACCGAAGATTCTGGTTCAGGGCAGAAAGTACTTGAAGAAATAATTTGATATTACCTGAACTTCCTCTACTAACTATGCTGGGCTCCTCCATAGCAGCAGAGGCTCTTACGTTGTTCAAACTCTCATACTCATGATCATACGATGGATTCTCGATCTGGCCATGTAAATTTGAAAGAGGCACACCGTCCTTTGCCAAACCACCTTCTTGAATTGTTGGCCTTTTGGATCGTCGCTTTCTGTTGTAGAAATTACAGTGTTTTCATTACATTGTTTTATCGGTTTGTATGCAAATAAGAGATTAAATTTGATGAACCTCAGGCTTGTTGATTGTCAAAAGCAGGAACTTAAAAGATTTGATTTGCTAATTTTTAACATACCATTAAAATGTGCCGAACAATTAATAATAATAAAAATCGATGTAGATATAATCAATCAAAATAAAACAAATAAATTGACAATTTTTTCTGATGTTCTTTGTATTAATTACAAGAAGTTCCAATTTTGTTGTCCCAAAAATTAAGAAATGTTTGTGTCGAACGTAACCTTATCTGGCCTGTGATAAGAATTATTATAAGGGGTTTCGTTATGAATAACTAGAGGTTCTATTTTGAAAGATATATTTTATGAAAGATGGATTCGGATCATTAAATATTTCAATATTTTCAAAGAAAGCAAACTAATTCTGGCAACATGCATCGTACGTCGTTGTGACATCAGGAGGAGATCGTTCTACAAACTGACATTACCACTTTTAAGAAATATAAGGGCACGTTTTTGTATCTTGTCCATCCTATACGCGCATATTTCTGATTAGTCAAAAAGGCATCCGTTTTAAACAAATTTCTTAAATAATTTGCTTTTGTCTCAGCAAATTGTTCTAGGCAGGCTCATACATTGCTCCAGAAATTATTTCTTATGTAAAAGAAAGTAGATGTTGTCAGAAACAGAGGAATCCATAGGAAAAGAATGCTGAAACACGAATGCTGACTATATTTCAAAAGTTAAAAAATTTACTTGCTTTATTTGCTTTTAACATAGAATATATCTGACAGGTTACATTTTGAGTTTTGATAAAGAAAGAAGCATACCTTATGTAACAAACTGCAACAGCTAAGGCGAGCACAACGATTGCTGGAACTATTATCCCGACAATAATTTCGATCGATCTGGTTTCGCCTGGTTCTGATTTCAATGGTTCTTCTACAAAGAAACTCCAGTCATAATTGGAAAACTCATTCCACACTTTAATAAACAAACAGACATAATGTTAATATAACAATATTTTCGGCCGTTGTCATCGGAGATAGCAGTTAAGGCAAAGTTATCATAGCACGGAACATTGAAGAGAAGGCACGAACATCAAACTGGGTTAAAAGCCGTGCTTACACTGTGAAGCTCTCACGAGTAAAATGGCTAAACAATGTATGGCTCTACAGTAAGAAACTTGAAAGATGTTACTAGCATAAAATGATATGATA
>NW_027019762.1:0-17147 GCF_013076305.1 Rhopilema esculentum
TGATGGTTGACGATGATGCTAGTTGTCTGAAAATGTCCATAATAAATGAGCCCCCAGGCAAAGAGAATCGTAGTGTGAAATCCCCTCCCCCCCAAAAAAAATGGATTTTCACCCCGTCAATTGTTTGTCATCCTTTCTTTACAAATCGTGCACCACACAAAGCTAAGTTACCCCCCTGAATACATGCCTAGGGAAATCATGCCCTCAAACCTTGACAACACTGTCGACCCTGTAGAATTAAGGATAAGTTGTGCAGAAAACTGAGATTGAATGGGTTACTACTAGCAAAAGGGCCTACCTCGTATATAAAGCGGTACTGATCAAACTGCTCCACAGCACCAGCTCTGTCATTGCGCAACACTTTCACGATGTTGTAAACATCAACAGAGCCTCGTTTTGCCAAACTCTCAATGCCGTTGGCAATAGCAACCAAAACAGCTGACATGCCGATTCCATCACTGAAAAATAAAAACAGCTTGGTTAAAATGTAATGCAAAAGTTTGGGACCCAAGAAAACAGAATTCACAGGAGACAATTTGTCACAAATAACGCCCTGTAAATTAAGCATATGAACTATATTCCGAAAGATGATATGCAAGCTTCACTGATACAGTTGCTCTTTCTGCTGCGCAGAGCATGAATACAATTGATCCTATCCGAGCCACACAAATTTCATTTTAAACAGAAACTCAAAGACAATTCTGCAAAGCTGATAGTTCATGTGAGATGTCAAATCTGTTATAACTTTTTCAGCAAATATCATGTACAAACTAGGTTCTGTGAACCTGAAAAGCATTTATAGACTTATTGCCTTATAGAGATTTAAAATGGGAACTGCAATGACGACTTTTTTTGAATCATTGACAGATCTTTTTCTCCATCTAGCAGTTTTAAAACGAATTACAAAAATAAAAAATGAAAACTCAGCCAATATGCAGGAAAAAGGAGCTAGTTTTCTCTTGGACCCAGCTGGTAATATTTTCAATAGGGAAGCAGCACTGACTGGGAAACATTTCCAGTCATGTGTTCCGTTACTAACTGACCTGTTTCCATCCACAACTGGGTATATCCACAATGCAAAAAGTGAAGGCAAAAAATGTTGGCAAAAAGTGAAGACAAAAAGTCAAGGCAAAATGTCAAAGCAAAAAGTCAAGGCAAAAAGTCAAGGCAAAAGTCAAGGCAAAAAGTCAAGGAAAAATGTCAAAGCAAAAAGTCAAGGCAAAAGTCAAGGCAAAAAGTCAAGGCAAAATGTGAAGGCAAAAAGTCAAGGCAAAATATGAAGGCAAAATTCAAGGCAGCAAAAAGCTCACCTGCAGTGAACAACCAGTTTAGAGGATTCTCTTGTCTTTAAACCTTTGATGGCCTCTAGCACAAAAAACCTCACAAAGGAATTAACATTTTCTGGGATGTTGTTGTATGTCATATATCTGTACAGGCACACTTCTCTCAGCTCGCCCTGCGAAGCAGCAAAAGTAGATGAATAGTCAATCAGTTCCTAGGTACAGGCAGTCAGTGCTTCTGGGCAGCAATTTACCTTATTTCACTTGGAAATGCTCTTTTAATTTGGGAATTTTACTTAGAAGCTATAAGAATATACTGGTAATTATTTTACAAAATTATAAATTACGTATTATAAATTGCCATTGATTATAAAGTGGGGTTTGTATCAATTAAAGCTATACCTAAAGGTTCATAGCCAAGGCCTGATTGATTGGTCTTCTACAAAAGGTTTCGAATAAAAATGATAAAAATTTGCGGTTACACAATATCAACATCCAATCAATCAAATTTGGTCTCTGTTCTTTAACTAAATGGCAGCAATCCTTTGCCAAACTTCCAAATTTTTCATTGGTCAGATCTTACCCATTTCTCGACATTTTTAGCTGTGTTTGTGCTATTAAGGGACTTCATGATTAGCTCACATTGGCAAAGAGAATAAAAAAAATTTAAAATAGACAATCAGAAGTCTCATATGTAGGATACCTATGACGTCATCACTTGATGGTGTTTGTTCAATAGATGAAGTCCCTGATGCGGTTGGGTCGCTAGAAAGAGAGCTTTTTTCTACAGGGGATGTCACCATAGTAGACGAATGTTCCATGGTTGCGCAGATTCAGTTGATGTAGAGATTTCGTATGACGATAATGCTCATGCACTTGGTGATATTGTTGCCATGACATTGCCTGCAAAGCAAAATTTCAAAACATCAATAACAGGTAACGAAAAAGACGTCTGCTCACAGTGGAGTCAGCTTCACACTACTATTTGTTAAGCACATTCAAGATAATTTTTTATTGTCTTTTCAGACAAAACAGAAGATGCCAAAAAGTAAGCAAATTAGCTAAAACCTTGGTTACAAGCATTTATCACAAATGTCCATTATAGAAAAAAGTAAAAGAATTTGCATTGACATTTGAGATAAGTTGAGTGTGGGAGAAAAATTTCTTTCATCTCGTGAGTACAGCTTTTGAAAAAACAGTTTTTGGAGAGTTCATTTAGATGAACTTTCCAACTAAGATGTTCATCCAGAAGAAGTTCCAAAAATCTTACATGATTTACCCTGGTGATATGTTGTTCACCAATTTTAATTAGGATGTCGGATGTGATTTTTAGTAATTCAGAATTTACGCCATTGACTGAAACAAATTGATGTCTTTCTGAAAGGTAGGACCGAAACCAAGCCAGGGCCTCTCCTCTGATACCATAATGTTCAAGTTTGTTAATCAAAATATCGTGCTTAACAGTATCAAAGGCTTTTTGAAGGTCAATGAATATTCCACATCCACATCCAAGTTTGTTTCTTATTGCTTCAGTCATACTAATCAAAGCATGGTCAATTGAATGATTTTCCTGAAAACCAAATTGTAAAGGGTAGATTACTTTGTTATGAGTAATAAACGAATAGAGTTGTTTGTACATTAATTTTTCATATAAGCTGAAGACTGGCAACATCGATATAGGCCTATAGTTTGACTTAGTTTTGGTGTCCCCCTTTTTAAAAACAGGAATTATTTTGGCTACTTTTAAAGGGCATATGTCGCATTAGCAGTTGGCTAATAAAACAAAAGCCTTTGAAGTGGAATTCCATTGTTTTGTGACTATTCATTTCTTCTAAATTAATTTTTATTGCCGTAAAAATTCACCCTCGATTCCATGCTTTGTATTAAACAAAAGAGATAATTGTATTGCATTAGCCAATCATGTTCACGACAGATGTCCTTTAATTCATTTGGAAAAATTCCTTTGAAGAACGACTGATTGATGAGTGTAGCTAAGGAATTCGAAATATAGGGTCCTAGAATTTTCAATAGATTGATTGGGATACTGTGTGGCCCAGAAGACTTTGATGAGTCAAATCTAAAAATTTCATTCTCAACTTCTATGTGATCGACTGGAGAGAGGAAGATTGAGTTTAAGTTTTTTATTTTCAAGATATTCAATAGGTGACTCAGATCTTTTTAGCAAAGTATTGGTAATATTCTCAGCAACATTAACAAAGTACTTGTTAAAGATATTAGAAATTTTAGTTGTTTCTGAAATTATTTCTTCTTTATCCTTGATTTTGCCAATACTTGAAGGGATATGGAGCCTTTCTTAGAGATAATTGATTTTATGCTTACCCACAGTTTTCTCATATTTTGACATTTCGTAGAGAAATGGGCGTGGAGATAGTTTAGCTTGCTTTTCTTTATCTCATTTGTTACCCGATTTCTGAATTTTCTGTAGAGTTGAAGATCCGATCTATTTCTTTTCATTTTTCTAAACATATGATCATGAATTCGCATCATTTTTTGTAATCTGCTGTTGATCCAAGGTTTTGCTTTTATTTCTGATTCTTTTATGAGCACTTTTTAACTGGTACATGTTTTTGTGCACTTTTCAACAAGCATATTAATGTCTTGAGAGAATTTATTATAGTTTCCACCATGGTTGTAGAGGGTTATTTCTGTGTCTCACAATGGTAAACCATGGTAATAAAACATGATGTTGCCATGGTCCTACCTTCTGTGGTCTTTTCGCATACTTTGAATATGATTGATTAGGCCTATCTTTCTTTAATAATTTGACCAAGAAAAGATAACTAGAAATTAACTTAAGTTAACTTTGGTGAGCAGGGTTGAATCCACCAAGCTCCTCCGAAAGATCTAGATTTTAAAAAGTAGTATGATTCAATGTATCTCCGGCAAAAGTTCCATGGATTCAACCGAAGTTACATGTGCCGAAAGTTACTGGGCAGTTCAACACATAAAGACAGGTTAAGGAAATAAAATTGCAAATCTGACACTAAAATAGACATCCTTTATTTAATTTTTTTGCACGTACGAGCTAAGAAATGAAACGCATCATACAGACCAAAACAGAGGTGGAGGGTCAAAAGTTATAACTTCCTGATCGCAAAAAAGTCGGCCTAAAATCAATTGCAGTGCTTTTAAAGAGAAGACCCTTTCTTGCGTATTTAAATGACGAAAGCTACAATAAAATGAAAAAGAACTTTGCCTTACCGTTATCCACACTCAGTGACTTGAAAAACTGTAGCTGTTTTTCTTAGTAATGTTGATGGAATTTTTAGGAACAAAGCGGAGTTAGGGGCCTTTTACATGAGATCCGAAATGAACTCATGCCGGCATGAGTTCGTGCCGGCATGAAAATTCGGTGAAATTTGCTCGCCGTTACATGAAACCCGACATGAAACTGTCGAATTCTTTCGCATGATATTCTCGTGACTTCGTGCTTCTCAAAAAAGAGCGGGAAAGTTTAAGAGTAAATTTTTAAAATGGCAGCAGAGGATCCAAGGAAACTTCTTTTGATCACAGTCCTCAATCTAGTTTTTACAACTGGTTGCATTGCGCTACAATGCCAAATGCTTCTAGCTATACAGGTATTCTTGCAACAGCAAGAAATTAAGGAAAAGTTAAGAGCTGCGGTTGAAGATAAAAATTGCGCCCTTTGCCGATACAGAGCCATGAGAAATAGATTTTTGAGGAAAAAAAGACGACAATGGAAAAAGCCTGGTCGCACAAGTGCATGGTGGTTAAATGTTTGGGATGGAGAATGGCATGTTAACTTTAGAATGTCAAGAGAATTTTTTTCAGACTTGTTGTCGAAGTTAGGCCATACATCTGTGCAGCATTTATGCCAGGGTTGCCAGGTGGCCTGGGACCAAAGATGCCAAATTCTGTTTGAAAAGTTGCCAAAAGTTGCCAAACAGGTTTTTTTCTCACAATGACGTCACAAAACTCTCACGCATGCGTACTTAGGCCCAAAGTTAACTATCATGTCCGAGAATCAAGATCGGCAATGTTGATAGAGACATAAAAAATCATTATTCTATTGAAAACATATCTGATATTCCATATTGAAACTCGAGGATTAAAATGAATATAACAAAATATCAAAAAGAGATAAAAAGTGTATCGAAATATATATATATCTTACATGTCTAGCAAATCTGCCATACCGTCAATATCAGTTACAGTTGCCTTATACATATTTTCTGTGTTTAATAAGGCAAGCATTCTTTGAGTTGCAACAAAGTCCTTACAACATCTTTCACCAAAGCATAAATGTGATCTAATTCTCACAACTGATTCTAGTAGATTTGAGCTCATTCTATTGCGAGGCTTTGTTTTCACACTTGTCACCAACGAAAATATTCGCTCTACAACTGCATTACTGACAGGTGTAGTGAGGCATGATAATGCATATAGAGAAAGATCTTCGAACGGATGTTCTCCAAGTAGGTTTCGATACTCAGCCACACCTGACCAGAACTCAATTGCGTCCGTTGGAATTCCTCCATTAAATACCGCAGTTTCCTTCCAATTGACTTGCAATATGTTGCGGTACTGAATGTCAACTTCAGCCATTTTGTCAGCCAGGAGGTGTTGCATGGGAAGATCAAGTAGTGCAGATCTTCCAACCTGGCTCAAAACTTTTGAAGGATGTAGCTGAGCTAATCCTTTGAAAATATTATGTGATGTTGGAATCCTTTTTTCAGGTTGTGATGCTGCCTCCAGAAGCATTGAATGACATCGTCCTTTGGCTTCATTGACTCTTAAAATCATATTTGGATCGTTGTTACTGTCCTTAATTGTCTTCATGGCCTCAAAAATAAACTTTCCGCCAAAGTCAACCTGCTCTATAGGCAAAGCATCACCATCTCTGCTGAGAACACCACTTTTAAAACTTTTGAAGAATAGATGAAGTTGCTGAACCAGCTCATCGGCATCTATACTGGTTGCTTGAAAAAATCCATTAACTTTCTCAAATTCCGTAACAACAGGGCATAAAAATTGAAAATATAGATAGTTTATAGGGTCTTTTAGCATATCTGAGATTAGGCGTGCTGTGTAACGTACACTGGCTTGAGCCTCTTGATCTGCAATTCCAAAATAGGCCTTGAGTTCATTCCAATTCATTAATATGTTAAATATTATTTTACTCCTCGCCAGCCAGCGTGTTTCATTGTACTTCTGGAATGGTTTTGGTAGATTTGAGCTCTCTGTTCCAGCATTAATTATGTCAAAGAGCTTCTTGTAGGCATCTCGACGAATCGTGCTTTTAGTGAACCATTTCGGAATTTTTTTCAATAGAAAGCCCAGATGTGATGGCATCAGTTCGAAGGCATGCTTGACACACAAAGCCAAAGAATGACATATACATTTCATTTGCAGGCAATTTGGGGCTTCCTCGACAATCCTCGACCAAAGAGAATTGTGCTCGCCAACCATGTTTGCTGCCCCATCACTTGCATAGCCAACACAGTCTTCGAGCTTTAACCCTGAAGTCACCAAGCATTCCTTCATTGCAGTAAACAGATCCATGCCAGTGGCGCTGATAATATCAACGAGGCCAAGAAATGCTATTACTATGTTCTTTTCTTTCTTGCTGTAATACCTGACAGCCAAACACAAAAACTTCTTACAGGCAATGTCTGTTGACTCGTCAACCATTATACAAAACTTCTGGCCAGCCATGTCATTACATAAATCCTCGTATAAGGCCTTCGAAATTACATTAATAATAATGCTTCTGCATTTTGTACGATGCAGTCTCATCTTTGACAGTTTGCTGCCTGTGCCATGGCGAACAATTATTTCACCCAGATGATCGATAGCAAGTATGACTGAATGGCATGTTACTGACACTGCCATCTGTATCTCTATTTTCTTGACTACCTCATCTTCTCTTTCAATACCAGTAATTGTACGATTACTTGCAATTGTAGAGGTAAGTCTTGAATGTTTTGCGGTATCTTGGTGCTTTTTCAAGCTTGATAGACGTGGCTGGCAATTTACTCTGCAGATAGAGCAGTATGCATCGTCTGACCCATCCACTGCCTTTTTCACCCATGGATACGCTCTTTGCCATTCTGGTTTGAATTTTCTACCATCGTCATAGGCTCCTTTCCATTTCATTCCTATCGATGACTTTTTTGAACTCATTTTCAAACAGTAATACAGACAATAGTTTTAGTAAACAGAATGATAACAAATTGCACACCAGTGAATAGATGTTTTAATTTCTATTGTAAAATCTCACATTATTATATATTTTGAAAAGGAAATACAAATATATTGTCCAATCAGCATTGGGAATCGAAAAATATGTACCTTCGATGTCATCCAATCGAAATCATCAATAGAAATGACGACATTCGACATGTGAACAGTATGCAAACATATTTACACATTGTTTCCTATCACCGACACCACACCTTAACATTAGCAAAGTTGCCGACATCACAGGGTCACACCAAGATGTAAGTACTTTGTTCCGGTCACCCAAGTCAAGTGAATGAAACTTCGAGAAGTGTCAGGGAGAGGCACAGGGTGTCATTAACGGAATATTATCGAATTTGAAGGGAGAATGTCACGAAAAGATACTAAGAAAATGTCACAAACTCGTGAAGAGAAAATGTTCAAAAAGTGCCAAAAAATTGCCAAACTTTAGACAGTTGCCAAATCTAAATTTTTAGTTGCCAAACAACATGAAAAAGTGCCAAAATTGCCAATTTTGGCAACTAAATTGCCAAATTGGCAACCCTGATTTATGCAACGGAGGCGATTTTATCACTGATTCCCCCCCGATATGAAAAACTGATATGTTTACACGACACTTTCGTGCCGGCATGAAACTTCATGCCGGCACGAAAAAGCGACATGAGATTTTCGTGCCGGCATGAGTTTTCATGCCGGCATGAGTTTCATTTCGGTCAACGCAATGTAATCACAACAGTAGCTCAGACCAGCACCCGACATGAAACTCGTGCCGGCATGAAAACTCGTGCCGGCATGAGTTTCGTTTCGAGTCTCATGTAAAGGGCCCCTTAGAAATCCTAATCAATAATCCACAAAAAAGACTGGATCGAGCAACCTCTTTTAGATGGATCGAGCAACCTCTTTTGGGCGCCATTATAAAGGCCACGGCCATTATTGCGCGGGAAATCCAAATCTGTTATGGACAGCTATGGCTGATCATGGAACACAGCGTTGCGCTTTTCGTTTCAATAAAAGAAGAAAGCCGAAAATAGATGCCGAATTATTCAGAAGTGATGGCGATGGAAGTTCAGATGAAAAATCCAAAATAAAATTTAAATTACCAAGAGCTTTTCACTCGTAAGTTATCATTTCAGTTTGTGTATTTTAGGCCCGTTTCTCTAAAGAGCAAGGAATCGGTAGGATCCCATGTAAAAATTTTAAAACATGGTTATTTGTAATGGCTAGGTAAAACTTCCAAGGTGGCATTATTTGCCATGGGTACTGGATAGAAGGGGTTTTCGTCTCTCTATAAACACATGTGATCAGTAGGATTCTGTGTATAAAATATCACCATTGTTATATATGGTGGCTGGGTAAAACTTCCTAGGTGGCATCATTTGCCATGGCTACTTGGATAGAAGGGGTTTTCGTCTTTCTATAATCACAAGGAATCGGTAGGATTCTGTGTATCAATTTTTTAGATGCTTATATACCGTGGCTGGGTACTACTTCCTAGGTGGCATCATTTGCCATGGACACTTGGTTAGAAGGGGTTGTCTTCTCTTTATAAGCACAAAGATTCGGTAGGATTCTGTGTATCAATTTTTCAGATGGTTATATACCGTGGCTGGGTACAACTTTGTAGGTGGCATCATTTGCCATGGGCACTTGGAATAGAAGGAGTATCCGTCTCTCTGTAAATACATGGAATCGGTTGGATTCTGTGTATCGATTCTTTTAACATGGTTATATACCGTAGCTGGGTACAACTTTCTAGGTGGCATCATTTGCCATGGGCACTTGGATAGAAGAGGTTTCCGTCTCTCAATAAGCATAAGAAATCGGTAGCATTCTGTTTCTAAATTTTTAAAACATTGTTATTTGTAATGGCTAGGTAAAACTTCCAAGGTGGCATTATTTGCCATGGGTACTTATATAAAAGGGGTTTCCGTCTCCCTATAAACACATGGAATCGGTAGGATTCTGTGTATAAAATATCAACATTGTTATATATGGTGGCTGGGTAAAACTTCCTAGGCGGCATTATTTGCCATGGGCACTTGGATAGAAGGGGTTTCCGTCTCTCTATAAACACATGGAATCGGTAGGATTCTGTGTAAAAAATATTTAAACGGTTTTATATGATGGCTGGGTAAAACTTTCTAGGTGGCATCATTTGCCATGGGAACTTGGAAAGAAGGGGTTGCCGTCTTTCTATAGCCACAAAGAATCGGTAGGATTCTGTGTATCAATTTTTTAGATGGTTATATACCGTGACTGGGTGCAACCTCCTAGGTGGCATCATTTGCCATGGGCACTTGGAAAAAAGGGGATGTCGTCTCTCTATAACCACAAGGAATCGGTAGGATTCTGTGTATCAATTTTTTTACCATGGTTATATACCGTGGCCGGATACAACTTTCTAGGTGGCATCATTTGCCATGGGCACTTGGAGAGAAAAGTTTTCCGTCTCTCAATAAGCATAAGAAATCGGTAGCATTCTGTTTCTATATTTTTAAAACATTGTTATTTGTAATGGCTAGGTAAAACTTCCAAGGTGGCATTATTTGCCATGGGTACTTATATAAAAGGGGTTTCCGTCTCTCTATAAACACATGGAATCGGTAGGATTCTGTGTATAAAATATCAACATTGTTATATATGGTGGCTGGGTAAAACTTCCTATGTGGCATCATTTGCCATGGCTACATGGATAGAAGAGGTTGCCGTCTTTCTATAACCACAAGGAATCGGTAGGATTCTGTGGATCAATTTTTAAGATGGTTAAATACCGTGGCTGGGTACAACTTCCTAGGTGGCATCATTTGCCATGGACACTTGGTTAGAAGGGGTTGTCTTCTCTTTATAAGCATAAAGATTCGGTAGGATTCTGTGTATCAATTTTTCAGATGGTTATATACCGTGGCTGGGTACAACTTTGTAGGTGGCATCATTTGCCATGGGCACTTGAATAGAAGGAGTATCCGTCTCTCTGTAAATACATGGAATCGGTTGGATTCTGTGTATAAAATATCAACATTGTTATATATGGTGGCTGGGTAAAACTTCCTAGGTGGCATCATTTGCCATGGCTACTTGGATAGAAGGGTTTTTCGTCTTTCTATAACCACAAGGAATCGGTAGGATTCTGTGTATCAATTTTTTAGATGCTTATATACCGTGGCTGGGTACTACTTCCTAGGTGTCATCATTTGCCATGGGCAATTGGATAGAAGGAGTTGTCGTCTTTCTATAACCACAAGGAATCGGTAGGATTCTGTGTATCAATTTTTTTACCATGGCTATATACCGTGGCTGGATACAACTTTCTAGGTGTCATCATTTGCCATGGGCAATTGAATAGAAGAAGTTGTCGTCTTTGTATAACCACAAGGAATCGGTAGGATTCTGTGTATCAATTTTTTAGATGGTTATATACCGTGACTGGGTAGAACTTCCCAGGTGGCGTCATTTGCCATGGGCACTTGGAAAAAAGGGGTTGTCGTCTCTCTAAAAGCACAAAGATTCGGTAGGATTCTGTGTATCAATTTTTAAGATGGTTATTTACCGTGGCTGGATACAACTTCCTAGGTGGCATCATTTGCCATGGGCACTTGAATAGAAGGGGTTGTAGTCTCTCTAAAAGCACAAAGAATCGGTAGGATTCTGTGTATCAATTTTTTTACCATGGTTATATACCGTGGCCGGATACAACTTTCTAGGTGGCATCATTTGCCATGGGCACTTGGATAGAAAAGTTTTCCGTCTTTCAATAAGCATAAGAAATCGGTAACATTCTGTTTCTAAATTTTTAAAACATTGTTATTTGTAATGGCTAGGTAAAACTTCCAAGGTGGCATTATTTGCCATGGGTACTTATATAAAAGGGGTTTCCGTCTCTTTATAAACACATGGAATCGGTAGGATTCTGTGTATAAAATATCAACATTGTTATATATGGTGGCTGGGTAAAACTTCCTATGTGGCATCATTTGCCATGGCTACATGGATTGAAGAGGTTGCCGTCTTTCTATAACCACAAGGAATCGGTAGGATTATGTGTATCAATTTTTAAGATGGTTAAATACTGTGGCTGGGTACAACTTCCTAGGAGGCATCATTTGCCATGGGCACTTGGAAAAAAGGGGTTGTCGTCTCTCTAAAAGCACAAAGAATCGGTAGGATTCTGTGTATCAATTTTTTTAACATGGTTATATACCGTGGCTGGATACATCTTTCTAGGTGGCATCATTTGCCATGGGCACTTGGATAGAAGAGGTTTCCGTCTCTCAATAAGCATAAGAAATCGGTAGCATTCTGTTTCTAAATTTTTAAAACATTGTTATTTGTAATGGCTAGGTAAAACTTCCAAGGTGGCATTATTTGCCATGGCTACTTATATAAAAGGGGTTTCCGTCTCTCTAAAAAAACATGGAATCGGTTGGATTCTGTGTATAAAATATCAACATTGTTATGTATGGTGGCTGGGTAAAACTTCCTAGGCGGCATTATTTGCCATGGGCACTTGGATAGAAGGGGTGTCCGTCTCTCTATAAACACATGGAATCGGTAGGATTCTGTGTAAAAAATATTAAAACGGTTTTATATGATGGCTGGGTAAAACTTTCTAGGTGGCATTATTTGCCATGGGAACTTGGGAAGAAGGGGTTGCCGTTTTTCTATAACCACAAAGAATCGGTAGGATTCTGTGTATCAATTTTTTAGATGGTTGAATACCGTGACTGGGCGCAACTTCCTAGGTGGCATCATTTGCCATGGGCACTTGGATAGAAGGGGTGTCCGTCTCTCTATAAACACATGGAATCGGTAGGATTCTGTGTAAAAAATATTAAAACGGTTTTGTATGATGGCTGGGTAAAACTTTCTACGTGGCATTATTTGCCATGGGAACTTGGGAAGAAGGGGTTGCCGTTTTTCTATAACCACAAAGAATCGGTAGGATTCTGTGTATCAATTTTTTAGATGGTTATATACCGTGACTGGGCGCAACTTCCTAGGTGGCATCATTTGCCATGGGCACTTGGTTAGAAGGGGTTGTCTTCTTTTTATAAGCACAAAGATTCGGTAGGATTCTGTGTATCAATTTTTCAGATGGTTATATACCGTGGCTGGGTACAACTTTGTAGGTGGCATCATTTGCCATGGGCACTTGAATAGAAGGAGTATCCGTCTCTCTGTAAATACATGGAATCGGTTGGATTCTGTGTATAAAATATCAACATTGTTATATATGGTGGCTGGGTAAAACTTCCTAGGTGGCATCATTTGCCATGGCTACTTGGATAGAAGGGGTTTTCGTCTTTCTATAACCACAAGGAATCGGTAGGATTCTGTGTATCAATTTTTTAGATGCTTATATACCGTGGCTGGGTACTACTTCCTAGGTGTCATCATTTGCCATGGGCAATTAGATAGAAGGAGTTGTCGTCTTTCTATAACCACAAGGAATCGGTAGGATTCTGTGTATCAATTTTTTTACCATGGTTATATACCGTGGCTGGATACAACTTTCTAGGTGTCATCATTTGCCATGGGCAATTGGATAGAAGAAGTTGTCGTCTTTGTATAACCACAAGGAATCGGTAGGATTCTGTGTATCAATTTTTTAGATGGTTATATACCGTGACTGGGCGCAACTTCCTAGGTGGCATCATTTGCCATGGGCACTTGGAAAAAAGGGGTTGTCGTCTCTCTAAAAGCACAAAGAATCGGTAGGATTCTGTGTATCAATTTTTTTACCATGGTTATATACCGTGGCCGGATACAACTTTCTAGGTGGCATCATTTGCCATGGGCACTTGGATAGAAAAGTTTTCCGTCTCTCAATAAGCATAAGAAATCGGTAGCATTCTGTTTCTAAATTTTTAAAACATTGTTATTTGTAATGGCTAGGTAAAACTTCCAAGGTGGCATTATTTGCCATGGCTACTTATATAAAAGGGGTTTTCGTCTCTCTATAAGCACAAGGAATCGGTAGGATTCTGTGTATCAATTTTTAAGATGGTTAAATACCGTGGCTGGGTACAACTTCCCAGGTGGCATCATTTGCCATGGACACTTGGTTAGAAGGGGTTGTCTTTTCTTTATAAGCACAAAGATTCGGTAGGATTCTGTGTATCAATTTTTCAGATGGTTATATACCGTGGCTGGGTACAACTTCCTAGGTGGCATCATTTGCCATGGGCACTTGAATAGAAGGAGTATCCGTCTCTCTGTAAATACATGGAATCGGTAGGATTCTGTGTATAAAATATCAACATTGTTATATATGATGGCTGGGTAAAACTTCCTAGGTGGCATCATTTGCCATGGCTACTTGGATAGAAGGGGTTTCCGTCTCTCTATAAACACATGGAATCGGTAGGATTCTGTGTATAAAATATTAACATGGTTATATATGGTGGCTGGGTAAAACTTTCTAGGTGGCATCATTTGCCATGGGTTTTTGGATAGAAGGGCTTGCCGTCTTTCTATAACCACAAGGAATCGGTAGGATTCTGTGTATCAATTTTTAAGATGGTTAAATCCCGTGGCTGGGTACAACTTCCCAGGTGGCATCATTAGCCATGGACACTTGGATAGAAGGGGTTGTCTTCTCTCTAAAAGCAAAAAGAATCGGTAGGATTCGGTGTATCAATTTTTTAGATGGTTATATACCGTGGCTGGGTACAGCTTTCTAGGTGGCATCATTCGTCATGGGCTCTTGAATACAAGGCATTTCCGTCTCTCTATAAACACATGGAATCGGTAGGATTCTGTGTATAAAATATCAACATTGTTATATATGGTGGCTGGGTAAAACTTCCTATGTGGCATCATTTGCCATGGCTACATGGATTGAAGAGGTTGCCGTCTTTCTATAACCACAAGGAATCGGTAGGATTCTGTGTATCAATTTTTAAGATGGTTAAATACCGTGGCTGGGTACAACTTCCCAGGTGGCATCATTTGCCATGGGCACTTGAATAGAAGGAGTATCCGTCTCTCTGTAAATACATGGAATCGGTTGGATTCTGTGTATCGATTCTTTTAACATGGTTATATACCGTAGCTGGGTACAATTTTCTAGGTGGCATCATTTGCCATGGGCACTTGGATAGAAGAGGTTTCCGTCTCTCAATAAGCATAAGAAATCGGTAGCATTCTGTTTCTAAATTTTTAAAACATTGTTATTTGTAATGGCTAGGTAAAACTTCCAAGGTGGCATTATTTGCCATGGGTACTTATATAAAAGGGGTTTTCGTCTCTCTATAAACACATGGAATCGGTTGGATTCTGTGTATAAAATATCAACATTGTTATGTATGGTGGCTGGGTAAAACTTCCTAGGCGGCATTATTTGCCATGGGCACTTGGATAGAAGGGGTTTCCGTCTCTCTATAAACACATGGTATCGGTAGGATTCTGTGTAAAAAATATTAAAACGGTTTTATATGATGGCTGGGTAAAACTTTCTAGGTGGCATTATTTGCCATGGGAACTTGGGAAGAAGGGGTTACCGTTTTTCTATAACCACAAAGAATCGGTAGGATTCTGTGTATCAATTTTTTAGATGATTATATACCGTGACTGGGCGCAACTTCCTAGGTGGCATCATTTGCCATGGGCACTTGGAAAAAAGGGGTTGTCGTCTCTCTAAAAGCACAAAGAATCGGTAGGATTCTGTGTATCAATTTTTTTACCATGGTTATATACCGTGGCCGGATACAACTTTCTAGGTGGCATCATTTGCCATGGGCACTTGGATAGAAAAGTTTTCCGTCTCTCAATAAGCATAAGAAATCGGAAGCATTCTGTTTCTAAATTTTTAAAACATTGTTATTTGTAATGGCTAGGTAAAACTTCCAAGGTGGCATTATTTGCCATGGGTACTTATATAAAAGGGGTTTCCGTCTCTCTATAAACACATGGAATCGGTAGGATTCTGTGTATAAAATATCAACATTGTTATATATGGTGGCTGGGTAAAACTTCCTATGTGGCATCATTTGCCATGGCTACATGGATTGAAGAGGTTGCCGTCTTTCTATAACCACAAGGAATCGGTAGGATTCTGTGTATCAATTTTTAAGATGGTTAAATACCGTGGCTGGGTACAACTTCCCAGGTGGCATCATTTGCCATGGACACTTGGTTAGAAGGGGTTGTCTTCTCTTTATAAGCACAAAGATTCGGTAGGATTCTGTGTATCAATTTTTCAGATGGTTATATACCGTGGCTGGGTACAACTTCCTAGGTGGCATCATTTGCCATGGGCACTTGAATAGAAGGAGTATCCGTCTCTCTGTAAATACATGGAATCGGTAGGATTCTGTGTATAAAATATCAACATTGTTATATATGATGGCTGGGTAAAACTTCCTAGGTGGCATTATTTGCCATGGGTACTTATATAAAAGGGGTTTCCGTCTCCCTATAAACACATGGAATCGGTAGAATTCTGTCTATAAAATATTAACATGGTTATATACTATGTCTGGGTGAAACTTTCTAGGTGGCATCATTTGCCATGGGTACTCGGATAGAAGGGGTTTGCCGTCTCTCTATATCCGCAAAGAATCGGTAGGATTCTGATTATCAATTTTTAAGATGGTTATATACCGTGGCTGGGTACAACTTCTCAGGTGGCATCATTTGCCATGGGCACTTGGATAGAAAAGTTTTCCGTCTCTCAATAAGCATAAGAAATCGGTAGCATTCTGTTTCTAAATTTTTAAAACATTGTTATTTGTAATGGCTAGGTAAAACTTCCATGGTGGCATTATTTGCCATGGGTACTTATATAAAAGGGGTTTCCGTCTTTCTATAAACACATGGAATCGGTAGGATTCTGTGTATAAAATATCAACATTGCTATATATGGTGGCTGGGTAAAACTTCCCAGGTGGCATCATTTGCCATCGGCACATAAAGTGCAGGGGTTGTCGTCTCTCTATAAGCACAAAGAATCGGTAGGACTCTGTGCATAAGTTTTTGAAATGGTTATATATGGTGGCTGGGTACAACTTCCTTGGTGGCATCATTTGCCATAGGCACTTGGATAGAAGGGGTCGCCATTATAGATCGATAGTCATGATAGATAGGTAGTCATGATATATAGATAGTCATGAATAATAGAAAGTCAGGATAGATGGATAGTCATGATAGATCGATAGATTTTTTATGTTTGATTGTTTAATTTTTTTCTTTTTCTTTAAGTTTTCATGGTTGATTGATTTTTTTTCTTTTTTCCATGCTTGATTGGTTTCTTTTCATGGTTGATTGGTCTCTTTTTTTTTATTTTTTTTATTTGATTGGTTTAATTTTTATTTTAATTTTTTTCATTATTGATTGTTTTTTTTTTATTTTTTTGATGGTTGCTTGGTTTTTTTTATTCTTTTTCATGGTTAATTGATTTTTTTTAAATTTTAATTTTTTTCATAGTTGTTTGGTTTTTTTTCTTTTTTTTCATGTTTGATTGATTTTTTTTATTTTTTTCTTTTTTTTTCATGGTTGATTGATTTTTTATCTTTTTTTTTCATTGTTGATTGGTTGCATGTATTTTTTTTAATTTTTTCATGGTTGATTGGCTTTATTTAATCATTTTTTTTCATGGTTGATTGGTTATTTTTTTTTCCTTTTTTTTCATGGTTGATTGATTTTTTT
>NW_027019762.1:17247-63967 GCF_013076305.1 Rhopilema esculentum
GTAAAACTTTCTAGGTGACATCATTTGCCATGGGCAATTGGTTAGAAGGAGTTGTCGTCTTTCTATAACCACAAGAAATCGGTAGGATTCTGTGTATCAATTTTTTAGATGGTTATATACCGTGACTGGGTACAACTTCCTAGGTAGCATCATTTGCCATGGGCACTTGGATAGAAGGGGTTGTCGTCTCTCTAAAAGCAGAAAGAATCGGTAGGATTCTGTGTATCAATTTTTTTAACATGGTTATATACCGTGGCTGGGTACAACTTTCTAGGTGGCATCATTTGCCATGGGCACTTGGATAGAAGAGGTTTCCGTCTCTCAATAAGCATAAGAAATCGGTCGCAATCTGTTTCTAAATTTTTAAAACGTTGTTATTTGTAATGGCTAGGTAAAACTTCCAAAGTGGCATTATTTTCCATGGGTACTTGGATAGAAGGGGTTTCCGTCTCTCTATAAACACATGGAATCGGTAGGATTCTGTGTATAAAATATCAACATTGTTATATATGGTGGCTGGGTAAAACTTCCTAGGCGGCATTATTTGCAAAGGGCACTTGGATAGAAGGGGTTTCTGTCTCTCTATAAACACATGGAATCGGTAGGATTCTGTGTAAAAAATATTAAAACGGTTTTATATGGTGGCTGGTTAAAACTTCTCAGATGACATCATTTGCCATGGGTACTTGGATAGAAGGGGTTTCCGTCTCTCTATAAAAACATGGAATCGGTAGGATTCTGTGTATCAATTTTTTAGATGCTTATACACAGTGGCTGGGTACTACTTCCTAGGTGTCATCATTTGCTATGGGCACTTGGATAGAAGGGGTTGTCGTCTCTCTGAAAGCACAAAGAGTCGGTGGGATTCTGTGTATCAATTTTTAAGATTGTTAAATACCGTGGCTAGGTACAGCCTTCTAGGTGGCATCATTTGCCATGGGCATTAGGAAAGAAGAGGTTTCCGTCTCTCAAAAAGCATAAGAAATCGGTAGTATTCTGTTTCTAAATTTTTAAAACATGGTTATTTGTTATAGCTAGGTTTAACTTCCAAGGTGGCATTATTTGCCATGGGTACTTGGATAGAAGAAGTTGTCGTCTTTCTATAACCACAAGAAATCGGTAGGATTCTGTGTATCAATTGTTTAGATGGTTATATACCGTGACTGGGTACAACTTCCCAGGCGGCATCATTTGCCATCGGCAATTGCATAGAAGAGGTTTCCGTCTCTCAAAAAGCATAAGAAATCGGTAGCATTCTGTTTCTATATTTTTAAAACATGGTTATTTGCTATGACTAGGTATAACTTCCTAGGTGGCATCATTCACCATGGGCACTTGAATAGAAGGAGTTTCCGTCTTTCTATAAACACATGGAATCGGTAGAATTCTGTGTAAAAAATATTAAAACGGTTTTATATGGTGGCTGGGTAAAACTTTCTAGGTGGCATCATTTGTCATGGGTACTTGGATAGAAGGGGTTGTCGTCTCTCTGAAAGCACAAAGAGTTGGTGGGATTCTGTGAATAAATTTTTTTAACATGGTTATATACCGTGGCTTGGTACAACCTTCTAGGTGGCATCATTTGCCATGGGCAATTGGATAGAAGGAGTTGTCGTCTTTCTATAACCACAAGGAATCGGTAGGATTCTGTGTATCAATTTTTTAGATGGTTATATACCGTCACTGGGTACAACTTCCTAGATGACATTATTTGCCATGGGCTCTTGGATAGAGGGGGTTGTCGTCTCTCTAAAAGCACAAAGAATCGGTAGGATTCTGTGTATCAATTTTTAAGATTGTTAAATACCGTGGCTAGGTACAGCTTTCTAGGTGGCATCATTTGCCATGGGCATTAGGAAAGAAGAGGTTTCCGTCTCTCAAAAAGCATAAGAAATCGGTAGCATTCTGTTTTTTCTAAATTTTTGAAACATGGTTATTTGCTATGATTAGGTATAACTTCCTAGGTTTCATCATTCACAATGGGCACTTAAATAGAAGGAGTTTCCGTCTCTCTATAAACACATGGAATCGGTAGAATTCTGTGTATAAAATATTAACATTGTGATATATGATGGCTGGGTAAAACTTCCTAGGTGGCTTCATTTGCAATGGCTACTTGGATAGAAGGGGTTTCCGTCTCTCTTTAAACACATGGAATCGATAGAATTCTGTGTATAAAATATTAACATCGTTATTTATTATTGGCTGGGTAAAACTTTCTAGGTGGCATCATTTTTCATGGCTTTTTGGATAGAAGGGGTTGACGTCTTTCTATAACTACAGGGAATCGATAGGATTCTGTGTATCAATTTTCAAGATGGTTAAATACCGTGGCTGGATACAACGTCCCAGGTGGCATCATTTGCCATGGACACTTGGAAAGAAGGGGTTGTCGTCTCTCTATAAGCACAAAGATTCGGTAGGATTCTGTGTATCAATTTTTTAGATGGTTATATACCGTGGCTGGATAAAACTTTCTAGGTGGCACCATTTGCCATGGGCACTTGGATAGAAGGGGTTGTCGTCTCTCTATAACCACAAAGAATCGGTAGGATTCTCTGTATCAATTTTTAGATGGTTATATACCGTGGCTGGGTACAGCCTTCTAGGTGGCATCATTTGCCATGGGCAATTGGATAGAAGGAGTTGTCGTTTTTCTATAACCACAAGGAATCGGTGGGATTCTGTGTATCAATTTTTTAGATGGTTATATACTGTGACTGGGTACAACTTCCTAGGTAGCATCATTTGCCATGGGCACTTGGATAGAAGGGGTTGTCGTCTCTCCAAAAGCAGAAAGAATCGGTAGGATTCTGTGTATAAATTTTTTTAACATGGTTTTATACCGTGGCTGGGTACAACTTTCTAGGTGGCATCATTTGCCATGGGCACTTGCATAGAAGAGGTTTCCGTCTCTCAATAAGCATAAGAAATCGGTAGCATTCTGTTTTTTCTAAATTTTTGAAACATGGTTTTTTGCTATGATTAGGTATAACTTCCTAAGTGGCATCATTCACCATGGGCACTTGAATAGAAGGATTTTCCGTCTCTCTATAAACACATGGGATCGGTAGAATTCTGTGTATAAAATATTAACATTGTGACATATGATGGCTGGGTAAAATTTCCTAGGTGGCATCATTTGCAATGGCTACTTGGATAGAAGGGGTTTCCGTCTCTCTATAAACACATGGAATCGGTAGAATTCTGTGTATAAAATATTAACATGGTTACTTATTATTGCCTGGGTAAAACTTTCTAGGTGGCATCATTTGCCATGGGCAATTGGATAGAAGGAGTTGTCGTCTTTCTTTAACCACATGGAATCGGTAGAATTCTGTGTATAAAATATTAACATTGTTATATATGGTCGCTGGGTAAAACTTCCTAGGCGGCATTATTTGCAAAGGGCACTTGGATAGAAGGGGTTTCCGTCTCTCTATAAACACATGGAATCGGTAGGATTCTGTGTAAAAAATATTAAAACGGTTTTATATGGTGGCTGGTTAAAATTTTCTAGGTGGCATCATTTGTTATGGGTACTTGGAAAGAAGGGGTTGCCGTCTTTCTATAACCACAAGGAATCAGTAGGTTTCTGTGTATCAATTTTTTAGATGCTTATACACCGTGGCTGGTTACCACTTCCTAGGTGTCATCATTTGCTATGGGCACTTGGATAGAAGGGGTTGTCGTCTCTCTGAAAGCTCAAAGAGTTGGTGGGATTCTATGAATAAATTTTTTTAACATGGTTATATACCGTGGCTGGGTACAGCCTTCTAGGTGGCATCATTTGCCATGGGCAATTGGATAGAAGGAGTTGTCGTCTTTCTATAACCACAAGGAATCGGTAGGATTCTGTGTATCAATTTTTTAGATGGTTATATACTGTGACTGGGTACAACTTCCTAGGTGACATTATTTGCCATGGGAACTTGGATAGAGGGGGTTGTCGTCTCTCTAAAACCACAAAGAATCGTTAGGATTCTGTGTATCAGTTTTTTAGATGCTTATACACCGTGGCTGGGTACTACTTCCTAGGTGTCATCATTTGCTATGGGCACTTGGATAGAACGGGTTGTCGTCTCTCTGAAAGCACAAAGAGTCGGTGGGATTCTGTGAATAAATTTTTTTAACATGGTTATATACCGTGGCTGGGTACAACCTTCTAGGTGACATCATTTGCCATGGGCAATTGGATAGAAGGAGTTGTCGTCTTTCTATAACCACAAGAAATCGGTAGGATTCTGTGTATCAATTTTTTAGATGGTTATATACCGTGACTGGGTACAACTTCCTAGGTAGCATCATTTGCCATGGGCACTTGGATAGAAGGGGTTGTCGTCTCTCTAAAAGCAGAAAGAATCGGTAGGATTCTGTGTATCAATTTTTTTAACATGGTTATATACCGTGGCTGGGTACAACTTTCTAGGTGGCATCATTTGCCATGGGCACTTGGATAGAAGGGGTTGTCGTCTCTCTTAAAGCAGAAAGAATCGGTAGAATTCTGTGTATAAAATATTAACATTGTGATATATGATGGCTGGGTAAAACTTCCTAGGTGGCATCATTTGCAATGGCTATTTGGATAAAAGGGGTTTCGGTCTCTCTATAAACACATGGAATCGGTAGAATTCTGTGTATAAAATATTAACATGGTTACTTATTATTGGCTGGGTAAAACTTCCTAGGTGGCATCATTTGCCATGGCTACTTGGATAGAAGGGGTTTCCGTCTCTCTATAAACACAAAGATTCGGTAGGATTCTCTGTATCAATTTTTTAGGTGGTTATATACCGTGGCTGGATAAAACTTTCTAGGTGGCACCAATTGCCATGGGCACTTGGATAGAAGGGGTTGTCGTCTCTCTGTGACCACAAAGAATCGGTGGGATTCTGTGAATAAATTTTTTTAACATGGTTATATACCGTGGCTGGGTACAGCCTTCTAGGTGGCATCATTTGCCATGGGCGATTGGATAGAAGGAGTTGTCGTTTTTCTATAACCACAAGGAATCGGTAGGATTCTGTGTATCAATTTTTTAGATGGTTATATACTGTGACTGGGTACAACTTCCTAGGTAGCATCATTTGCCATGGGCACTTGAATAGAAGGGGTTGTCGTCTCTCTAAAAGCAGAAAGAATCGGTAGGATTCTGTGTATAAATTTTTTTAACATGGTTTTATACCGTGGATGGGTACAACTTTCTAGGTGGCATCATTTGCCATGGGCACTTGCATAGAAGAGGTTTCCGTCTCTCAATAAGCATAAGAAATCGGTAGCATTCTGTTTTTTCTAAATTTTTGAAACATGGTTTTTTGCTATGATTAGGTATAACTTCCTAAGTGGCATCATTCACCATGGGCACTTGAATAGAAGGAGTTTCCGTCTCTCTATAAACACATGGGATCGGTAGAATTCTGTGTATAAAATATTAACATTGTGACATATGATGGCTGGGTAAAATTTCCTAGGTGGCATCATTTGCAATGGCTACTTGGATAGAAGGGGTTTCCGTCTCTCTATAAACACATGGAATCGGTAGAATTCTGTGTATAAAATATTAACATGGTTACTTATTATTGGCTGGGTAAAACTTTCTAGGTGGCATCATTTGCCATGGGCAATTGGATAGAAGGAGTTGTCGTCTTTCTTTAACCACATGGAATCGGTAGAATTCTGTGTATAAAATATTAACTTGGTTACTTATTATTGGCTGGGTAAAACTTCCTAGGTGGCATCATTTGCCACGGCTACTTGGATAGAAGGGGTTTCCGTCTCTCTATAAACACTTGGAATCGGTAGAATTCTGTGTATAAAATATTAACATGGTTACTTGTTATTGGCTGGGTAAAACTTTCTAGGTGGCATCATTTTTCATGGGTTTTTGGATAGAAGGGGTTGACGTCTTTCTATAACTACAAGGAATCGATAGGATTCTGTGTATCAATTTTTAAGATGGTTAAATACCGTGGCTGGGTACAACTTCCCAGGTGGCATCATTTGCCATGGTTACTTGGAAAGAAGGGGTTGTCGTCTCTCTATAAGCACAAAGATTCGGTAGGATTCTGTGTATCAATTTTTTTAAGATGGTTATATACCGTGGCTGGTTACAACTTCCTAGGTAGCATCATTTGCCATGGGCACTTGGATAGAAGGGGTTGTCGTCTCTCTAAAAGCAGAAAGAATCGGTAGAGTTCTGTGTATAAATTTTTTTAACATGGTTTTCTACCGTGGCTGGGTACAACTTTCTAGGCGGCATTATTTGCCATGGGCACTTGGATAGAAGAGGTTTCCGTCTCTCTAAAACCAAAAAGAATCGGTAGGATTCTGTGGATCAATTTTCAAGATGGTTATATACCGTGGCTGGATACATCTTCCCAGGCGGCATCATTTGCCATGGGCACTTGCAGAGAAGAGGTTTCCGTCTCTCAATAAGCATAATCGGTAGGATTCTGTGGATCAATTTTCAAGATGGTTATATACCGTGGCTGGATACATCTTCCCAGGCGGCATCATTTGCCATGGGCACTTGCAGAGAAGAGGTTTCCGTCTCTCAATAAGCATAAGAATAAGAAATCGGTAGTATTCTGTTTCTAAATTTTTGAAACATAGTTATTTGTTATAGCTAGGTTTAACTTCCCAGGTGGCATCAGTGGCCATGGGCACTTGAATAGAAGGAGTATCCGTCTCTCTATAAATACATGGAATCTGTAGGATTCTGTGTATAAAATATTAACATTGTTATATATGGTGGCTGGGTAAAACTTCCTAGGTGGCATCATTCACCATGGGCACTTGGAAAGAAGGGGTTGTCGTCTCTCTAAAAGCACAAGGAATTGGTAGGATTCTGTGTAGCAATTTTTTTAACATGGTTATATACCGTGGCTGGGTACAACCTTCTAGGTGGCATCATTTGCCATGGGCAATTGGATAGAAGGAGTTGTCGTCTTTCTATAACCACAAGAAATCGGTAGGATTCTGTGTATCAATTTTTTAGATGGTTATATACCGTGACTGGGTACAACTTCCTAGGTAGCATCGTTTGCCATGGGCACTTGGATAGAAGGGGTTGTCGTCTCTCTAAAAGCAGAAAGAATCGGTAGGATTCTGTGTATCAATTTTTTTAACATGGTTATACACCGTGGCTAGGTACAACTTTCTAGGTGGCATCATTTGCCATGGGATCTTGGATAGAAGAGTTTTCCGTCTCTCTATAACCACAAAAGAATCGGTAGGATTCTGTGTATCAATTTTCAAGATGGTTAACTACCGTGGCTGGGTACAACTTCCCAGGTGGCACCATTTGAAATGGGCACTTGAATAGAAGGAGTATCCGTCTCTCTATAAATACATGGAATCTGTAGGATTCTGTGTATAAAATATTAACATTGTTATATATGGTGGCTGGGTAAAACTTCCTAGGTGGCATCATTCACCATGGGCACTTGAATAGAAGGAGTTTCCGTCTCTCTATAAACACATGGAATCGGTAGAATTCTATGTATAAAATATTAACATTGTGATATATAATGGCTGGGTAAAACTTCCTAGGTGGCATCATTTGCAATGGCTACTTGGATAGAAGGGGTTTCCGTCTCTCTATAAACACATGGAATCGGTAGAATTCTGTGTATAAAATATTAACATGGTTACTTATTATTGGCTGGGTAAAACTTTCTAGGTGGCATCAATTGCCATGGACACTTGGAAAGAAGGGGTTGTCGTCTCTCTAAAAGCACAAGGAATTGGTAGGATTCTGTGTAGCAATTTTTTTAACATGGTTATATACCGTGGCTGGGTACAACCTTCTAGGTGGCATCATTTGCCATGGGCAATTGGATAGAAGGAGTTGTCGTCTTTCTATAACCACAAGAAATCGGTAGGATTCTGTGTATCAATTTTTTAGATGGTTATATACCGTGACTGGGTACAACTTCCTAGGTAGCATCGTTTGCCATGGGCACTTGGATAGAAGGGGTTGTCGTCTCTCTAAAAGCAGAAAGAATCGGTAGGATTCTGTGTATCAATTTTTTTAACATGGTTATACACCGTGGCTAGGTACAACTTTCTAGGTGGCATCATTTGCCATGGGATCTTGGGTAGAAGAGTTTTCCGTCTCTCTATAACCACAAAAGAATCGGTAGGATTCTGTGTATCAATTTTCAAGATGGTTAACTACCGTGGCTGGGTACAACTTCCCAGGTGGCACCATTTGAAATGGGCACTTGAATAGAAGGAGTATCCGTCTCTCTATAAATACATGGAATCTGTAGGATTCTGTGTATAAAATATTAACATTGTTATATATGGTGGCTGGGTAAAACTTCCTAGGTGGCATCATTCACCATGGGCACTTGAATAGAAGGAGTTTCCGTTTCTCCATAAACACATGAAATCGGTAGAATTCTGTGTATAAAATATTAACATTGTGACATATGATGGCTGGATAAAACTTCCTAGGTGGCATCATTTGCCATGGCTACTTGGATAGAAGGGGTTTCCGTCTCTCTACAAACCCTTGGAATCGGTAGAATTCTGTGTATAAAATATTAACATGGTTACTTGTTATTGGCTGGGTAAAACTTTCTAGGTGGCATCATTTTTCATGGGTTTTTGGATAGAAGGGGTTGACGTCTTTCTATAACTACAAGGAATCGATAGGATTCTGTGTATCAATTTTTAAGATGGTTAAATACCGTGGCTGGGTACAACTTCGCAGGTGGCATCATTTGCCATGGACACTTGGAAAGAAGGGGTTGTCATCTCTCTATAAGCACAAAGATTCGGTAGGATTCTGTGTATCAATTTTTTAGGTGGTTATATACCGTGGCTGGATAAAACTTTCTAGGTGGCACCAATTGCCATGGGCACTTGGATAGTAGGGGTTGTCGCCTCTCTGTAACCACAAAGAATCGGTGGGATTCTGTGAATAAATTTTTTTAACATGGTTATATACCGTGGCTGGGTACAGCCTTCTAGGTGGCATCATTTGCCATGGGCAATTGGATAGAAGGAGTTGTCGTCTTTCTATAACCACAAGGAATCGGTAGGATTCTGTGTATCAATTTTTTAGATGGTTATATACCGTGACTGGGTACAACTTCCTAGGTAGCATCGTTTGCCATGGGCACTTGGATAGAAGGGGTTGTCGTCTCTCTAAAAGCAGAAAGAATCGGTAGGATTCTGTGTATCAATTTTTTTAACATGGTTATACACCGTGGCTAGGTACAACTTTCTAGGTGGCATCATTTGCCATGGGATCTTGGGTAGAAGAGTTTTCCGTCTCTCTATAACCACAAAAGAATCGGTAGGATTCTGTGTATCAATTTTCAAGATGGTTAACTACCGTGGCTGGGTACAACTTCCCAGGTGGCACCATTTGAAATGGGCACTTGAATAGAAGGAGTATCCGTCTCTCTATAAATACATGGAATCTGTAGGATTCTGTGTATAAAATATTAACATTGTTATATATGGTGGCTGGGTAAAACTTCCTAGGTGGCATCATTCACCATGGGCACTTGAATAGAAGGAGTTTCCGTTTCTCCATAAACACATGGAATCGGTAGAATTCTGTGTATAAAATATTAACATTGTGAGATATGATGGCTGGGTAAAACTTCCTAGGTGGCATCATTTGCAATGGCTACTTGGATAGAAGGGGTTTTCGTCTCTCTATAAACACATGGAATCGGTAGAATTCTGTGTATAAAATTATAACATTGTGATATATGATGGCTGGGTAAAACTTCCTAGGTGGCATCATTTGCAATGGCTACTTGGATAGAAGGGGTTTCCGTCTCTCTATAAACACATGGAATCGGTAGAATTCTGTGTATAAAATATTAACATGGTTACTTATTATTGGCTGGGTAAAACTTCCTAGGTGGCATCATTTGCCATGGCTACTTGGATAGAAGGGGTTTCCGTCTCTCTACAAACCCTTGGAATCGGTAGAATTCTGTGTATAAAATATTAACATGGTTACTTGTTATTGGCTGGGTAAAACTTTCTAGGTGGCATCATTTTTCATGGGTTTTTGGATAGAACGGGTTGACGTCTTTCTATAACTACAAGGAATCGATAGGATTCTGTGTATCAATTTTTAAGATGGTTAAATACCGTGGCTGGGTACAACTTCGCAGGTGGCATCATTTGCCATGGACACTTGGAAAGAAGGGGTTGTCATCTCTCTATAAGCACAAAGATTCGGTAGGATTCTGTGTATCAATTTTTTAGGTGGTTATATACCGTGGCTGGGTACAGCCTTCTAGGTGGCACCAATTGCCATGGGCACTTGGATAGTAGGGGTTGTCGCCTCTCTGTAACCACAACGAATCGGTGGGATTCTGTGAATAAATTTTTTTAACGTGGTTATATACCGTGGCTGGGTACAGCCTTCTAGGTGGCATCATTTGCCTTGGGCGATTGGATAGAAGGAGTTGTCGTCTTTCTATAACCACAAGGAATCGGTAGGATTCTGTGTATCAATTTTTTAGATGGTTATATACTGTGACTGGGTACAACTTCCTAGGTAGCATCATTTGCCATGGGCACTTGGATAGAAGGGGTTGTCGTCTCTCTAAAAGCAGAAAGAATCGGTAGGATTATGTGTATAAATTTTTTTAACATGGTTTTATACAGTGGCTGGGTACAACTTTCTAGGTGGCATCATTTGCCATGGGCACTTGGATAGAAGAGGTTTCCGTCTCTCTAAAACCAAAAAGAATCGGTAGGATTCTGTGGATCAATTTTCAAGATTGTTATATACCGTGGCTGGATACATCTTCCCAGGCGGCATCATTTGCCATGGGCACTTGCAGAGAAGAGGTTTCTGTCTCTCAATAAGCATAAGAAATCGGTAGTATTCTGTTTCTAAATTTTTGAAACATAGTTATTTGTTATAGCTAGGTTTAACTTCCTAGGTGGCATCAGTGGCCATGGGCACTTGAATAGAAGGAGTATCCGTCTCTCTATAAATACATGGAATCTGTAGGATTCTGTGTATAAAATATTAACATTGTTATATATGGTGGCTGGGTAAAACTTCCTAGGTGGCATCATTTGCAATGGCTACTTGGATAGAAGGGGTTTCCGTCTCTCTATAAACACATGGAATCGGTAGAATTCTGTGTATAAAATATTAACATGGTTACTTGTTATTGGCTGGGTAAAACTTTCTAGGTGGCATCATTTTTCATGGGTTTTTGGATAGAAGGGGTTGACGTCTTTCTATAACTACAAAGAATCGATAGGATTCTGTGTATCAATTTTTAAGATGGTTAAATACCGTGGCTGGGTACAACTTCGCAGGTGGCATCATTTGCCATGGACACTTGGAAAGAAGGGGTTGTCATCTCTCTATAAGCACAAAGATTCGGTAGGATTCTGTGTATCAATTTTTTAGGTGGTTATATACCGTGGCTGGATAAAACTTTCTAGGTGGCACCAATTGCCATGGGCACTTGGATAGTAGGGGTTGTCGCCTCTCTGTAACCACAACGAATCGGTGGGATTCTGTGAATAAATTTTTTTAACGTGGTTATATACCGTGGCTGGGTACAGCCTTCTAGGTGGCATCATTTGCCTTGGGCAATTGGATAGAAGGAGTTGTCGTCTTTCTATAAACACAAGGAATCGGTAGGATTCTGTGTATCAATTTTTTAGATGGTTATATACTGTGACTGGGTACAACTTCCTAGGTAGCATCATTTGCCATGGGCACTTGGATAGAAGGGGTTGTCGTCTCTCTAAAAGCAGAAAGAATCGGTAGGATTATGTGTATAAATTTTTTTAACATGGTTTTATACCGTGGCTGGGTACAACTTTCTAGGTGGCATCATTTGCCATGGGCACTTGGATAGAAGAGGTTTCCGTCTCTCTAAAACCAAAAAGAATCGGTAGGATTCTGTGGATCAATTTTCAAGATGGTTATATACCGTGGCTGGATACATCTTCCCAGGCGGCATCATTTGCCATGGGCACTTGCAGAGAAGAGGTTTCCGTCTCTCAATAAGCATTAGAAATCGGTAGTATTCTGTTTCTAAATTTTTGAAACATAGTTATTTGTTATAGCTAGGTTTAACTTCCTAGGTGGCATCAGTGGCCATGGGCACTTGAATAGAAGGAGTATCCGTCTCTCTATAAATACATGGAATCTGTAGGATTCTGTGTATAAAATATTAACATTGTTATATATGGTGGCTGGGTAAAACTTCCTAGGTGGCATCATTTGCAATGGCTACTTGGATAGAAGGGGTTTCCGTCTCTCTATAAACACATGGAATCGGTAGAATTCTGTGTATAAAATATTAACATGGTTACTTATTATTGGCTGGGTAAACCTTTCTAGGTGGCATCATTTTTCATGGGTTTTTGGATAGAAGGGGTTGACGTCTTTCTATAACTACAAGGAATCGATAGGATTCTGTGTATCAATTTTTAACATGGTTATATACCGTGGCTGGGTACAACTTGCCAGGTGGCATCATTTGCCATGGGAACTTGGATAGAAGGGGTTGCCGTCTCTTTAAAAGCAGAAAGAATCGGTAGGATTCTGTGTATCAATTTTCAAGATGGTTAAATACCGTGGCTGGGTACAACTTCCCAGGTGGCATCATTTGCCATGGACACTTGGAAAGAAGGGGTTGTCGTCTCTCTATAAGCACAAAGATTCGGCAGGATTCTGTGTATCAATTTTTTAGATGGTTATATACCGTGGCTGGATAAAACTTTCTAGGTGGCACCATTTTAAATGGGCACTTGGATAGAAGGGGTTGTCGTCTCTCTATAACCACAAAGAATCGGTAGGATTCTGTGTATCAATTTTTAAGATGGTTATATACTGTGACTGGGTACAACTTCCTAGGTAGCATCATTTGCCATGGGCACTTGGATAGAAGGGGTTGTCGTCTCTCTAAAAGCAGAAAGAATCGGTAGAGTTCTGTGTATAAATTTTTTTAACATGGTTTTATACCGTGGCTGGGTACAACTTTCTAGGTAGCATCATTTGCCATGGACACTTGGAAAGAAGGGGTTGTCGTCTCTCTAGAAGCACAAAGATTCGGTAGGATTCTGTTTCTAAATTTTTGAAACATGGTTATTTGCTATGATTAGGTGTAATTTCTTAGGTGGCATCATTCACCATGGGCACTTGCATAGAAGAGGTTTCCGTCTCTCAATAAGCATAAGAAATCGGTAGCATTCTGTTTCTAAATTTTTAAAACCTGGTTATTTGCTGTGACTAGGTAATAACTTCCTAGGTGCCATCATTCACCATGAGCAGTTGAATAGAAGGAGTTTCCGTCTCTCTATAAACACATGGAATCGGTAGGATTCTGTGTATAAAATATTAACATTGTGATATACGATGGCTGGATAAAACTTCCTAGGTGGCATCATTTGCCATGGCTACTTGCATAGAAGGGGTTTCCGTCTCTCTATAAACACAAGGAATCTGAAGGATTCTGTGTAAAAAATATTAAAATGGTTTTATTTGGTGGCTGTGTAAAACTTTCTAGGTGGCATCATTTTTCATGGGTTTTTGGATAGAAGGGGTTGACGTCTTTCTATAAGCACAAAGATTCGGTAGGATTCTGTGTATCAATTTTTTAGATGGTTATATACCGTGGCTGGATAAAACTTTCTAGGTGGCACCATTTGCCATGGGCACTTGGATATAAGGGGTTGTCGTCTCTCTATAACCACAAAGAATCGGTAGGATTCTGTGTATCAATTTTTTAGATGCTTATACACCGTGGCTGGGTACTACTTCCTAGGTGTCATCATTTGCTATGGGCACTTGGTTAGAAGGGGTTGCCGTCTCTCTATAACCACAAAGAATCGGTAGGATTCTGTGTATCAATTTTTAAGATGGTTATATACCGTGGCTGGGTACAACTTCCCAGGTGGCATCATTTGCCATGGACACTTGGTTAGAAGGGTTTGTCTTCTCTTTATAAGCACAAAGATTCGGTAGGATTCTGTGTATCAATTTTTCAGATGGTTATATACTGTGGCTGTGTGCAACTTCCTAGGTGGCATCCTTTGCCATGGGCACTTGCATAGAAGAGGTTTCCGTCTCTCAATAAGCATAAGAAATCGGTAGTATTCTGTTTCTAAATTTTTGAAACATAGTTATTTGTTATAGCTAGGTTTAACTTCCTAGGTGGCATCATTCGCCATGGGCACTTGAATAGAAGGAGTATCCGTCTCTCTATAAATACATGGAATCTGTAGGATTCTGTGTATAAAATATTAACATTGTTATATATGGTGGCTGGGTAAAACTTCCCAGGTGGCATCATTTGCCATGGGCACTTGGATAGAAGGGGTTTTCGTCTCTCTAAAAGCACAAAGAATCGATAGGATTCTGTGTATACAATATTAACATTGTGATATATGATGGCTAGGTAAAACTTCCTTGGTGGCATCATTTGCCATGGCTACTTAGATAGAAGGGGTTTCCGTCTCTCTATAAACACATGGAATCGGTAGAATTCTGTGTATAAAATATAAACATGGTTACTTATTATTGGCTGGATAAAACTTTCTAGCTGGCATCATTTGCCATGGGTACTTGGATAGAAGGGTTTGTCGTCTCTCTAAAAGCAAAAAGAATCGGTAGGATTCTGTGTATGAATTTTTTGAACATGGTTGTATACCGTGGCTAAGTACAGCCTTCTAAGTGGCATCATTTGCCATGGGCACTTGGAAAGAAGAGGTTTCCGTCTCTTAATAAGCATAAGAAATCGGTAGTATTCTGTTTTTAAATTTTTGAAACATAGTTATTTGTTATAGCTAGGTATAACTTCCTAGGTGGCATCATTCGCCATGGGCACTTGAATAGTAGGAGCATCCGTCTCTCTGTAAATACATGGAATCGGTAGGATTATGTGTATAAAATATTAACATGGTTACTTATTATTAGCTGGGTAAAACTTTCTAGGTGGCATCATTTTTCATGGGTTTTTGGATAGAAGGGGTTGACGTCTTTCTATAGCTACAAGGAATCGATAGGATTCTGTGTATCAATTTTCAAGATGGTTAAATACCGTGGCTGGGTAAAACTTCCCAGGTGGCATCATTTGCCATGGACACTTGGAAAGAAGGGGTTGTCGTCTCTCTATAAGCACAAAGATTCGGTAGGATTCTGTGTATCAATTTTTTAGGTGGTTATATACCGTGGCTGGATAAAACTTTCTAGGTGGCACCAATTGCCATGGGCACTTGGATAGAAGGGGTTGTCGTCTCTCTATAACCACAAAGAATCGGTAGGATTCTGTGTATCAATTTTCAATATGGTTATATACCGTGACTGGGTACAACTTCCTAGGTGACATCATTTGCCATGGGCACTTGGATAGAAGGGGTTGCCGTCTCTCTATAACGACAAAGAATCGGTAGGATTCTGTGGATCAATTTTTAAGATGGTTATATACCGTGGCTATGTACAACTTCCCAGGCCACATCATTTGCCACGGGCACTTGCATAGAAGAGGTTTCCGTCTCTCAATAAGCATAAGAAATCGGTAGTATTCTGTTTCTAAATTTTTTAAACATAGTTATTTGTTATAGCTAGGTTTAACTTCCTAGGTGGCATCATTCGCCATGGGCACTTGAATAGAAGGAGTATCCGTCTCTCTATAAATACATGGAATCTGTAGGAGTCTGTGTATAAAATATTAACATTGTTATATATGGTGGCTGGGTAAAACTTCCCAGGTGGCATCATTTGCCATGGGCACTTGGATAGAAGGGGCATTCGTCTCTCTAAAAGCACAAAGAATCGGTAGGATTCTGTGTATACAATATTAACATTGTGATATGTGATGGCTGGGTAAAACTTCCTAGGTGGCATCATTTGCCATGGCTACTTAGATAGAAGGGGTTTCCGTCTCTCTATAAACACATGGAATCGGTAGAATTCTGTGTATAAAATATTAACATGGTTACTTATTATTGGCTGGGTAAAACTTTCTAGGTGGCATCATTTTTCATGGGTTTTTGGAGAGAAGGGGTTGACGTCTTTCTATAACTACAAGGAATCGATAGGATTCTGTGTATCAATTTTTAAGATGGTTAAATACCGTGGCTGGGTAGAATTTCCCAGGTGGCATCATTTGCCATGGACACTTGGAAAGAAGGGGTTGTCGTCTCTCTATAAGCACAAAGATTCGGTAGGATTCTGTGTATCAATTTTTCAGATGGTTATATACCGTGGCTGGATAAAACTTTCTAGCTGGCATCATTTGCCATGGGCACTTGGATAGAAGGGTTTGTCGTCTCTCTAAAAGCAAAAAGAATCGGTAGGATTCTGTGTATGAATTTTTTGAACATGGTTGTATACCGTGGCTAAGTACAGCCTTCTAGGTGGCATCATTTGCCATGGGCAATTGGATAGAAGGAGTTGTCGTCTTTCTATAACCACAAGGAATCGGTAGGATTCTGTGTATAAATTATTAACATTGTTACATATGGTGGCTGGGTAAAACTTTCTTGGTGGCAGCATTTGCCATGGGAACTAGGATAGAAGAGGTTGCCGTCTCTCTATAACCACAAAGAATCGGTAGGATTCTGTGTATCAATTTTTAAGATTGTTATATACAGTGGCTGGGTACAACTTCCAAGGTGGCATCATTTGCCATGGGCACTTGCATAGAATAGGTTTCCGTCTCTCAATAAGCATAAGAAATTGGTAGCATTCTTTTTTTTCTAAATTTTTGAAACATGGTTATTTGCTATGATTAGGTATAACTTCCTAGGTGGCATCATTCATCATGGGCACTTGAATAGAAGGAGTTTCCGTCTCTCTATAAACACATGGAATCGGTAGAATTCTGTGTATAAAATATTAACATTGTGATATATGATGGCTGGGTAAAACTTCCTAGGTGGCATCATTTGCAATGGCTACTTGGATAGAAGGGGTTTCCGTCTCTCTATAAACACTTGGAATCGGTAGAATTCTGTGTATAAAATATTAACATGGTTACTTATTATTGGCTGGGTAAAACTTTCTAGGTGGCATCATTTTTCATGGGTTTTTGGATAAAAGGGGTTGACGTCTTTCTATAACTACCAGGAATCGATAGGATTCTGTGTATCAATTTTTAAGATGGTTAAATACCGTGGCTGGGTACAACTTCCCAGGTGGCATCATTTGCCATGGACACTTGGTTAGAAGGGGTTGCCGTCTCTCTATAACCACAAAGAATCGGTAGGACTCTGTCGATCAATTTTTAAGATGGTTATATACCGTGGCTGGATAAAACTTTCTAGCTGGCATCATTTGCCATGGGCACTTGGAAAGAAGGGGTTGTCGTCTCTCTAAAAGCAAAAAGAATCGGTAGGATTCTGTGTATGAATTTTTTGAACATGGTTGTATACCGTGGCTAAGTACAGCCTTCTAAGTGGCATCATTTGCCATGGGCACTTGGAAAGAAGAGGTTTCCGTCTCTTAATAAGCATAAGAAATCGGTTGTATTCTGTTTTTAAATTTTTGAAACATAGTTATTTGTTATAACTAGGTATAACTTCCTAGGTGGCATCATTCGCCATGGGCACTTGAATAGAAGGAGCATCCGTTTCTCTGTAAATACATGGAATCGGTAGGATTATGTGTATAAAATATTAACATTGTTATATATGGTGGCTGGGTAAAACTTTCTAGGTGGCATCATTTGTCATTGGAACTTGGAAAGAAGGGGTTGCCGTCTCTCTATAACCACAAAGAATCGGTAGGATTCTGTGTATCAATTTTTAAGATGGCTATATACCGTGGCTGGGTACAACTTCCCAGGTGGGATCATTTGCCATGGGCACTTGCATAGAAGAGGTTTCCGTCTCTCAATAAGCATAAGAAATCGGTAGTATTCTGTTTCTAAATTTTTGAAAAGTAGATATTTGTTATAGCAAGGTTTAACTTTCTTGGTGGCATCATTCGCCATGGGCACTTGAATAGAAGGAGTATCCGTCTCTCTATAAATAGATGGAATCTGTAGGATTCTGTGTATAAAATATTAACATTGTTATATATGGTGGCTGGGTAAAACTTTCTAGGTGGCATCATTTGCCATGGGAACTTGGATAGAAGGGGTTGCCGTCTCTCTATAACCACAAAGAATCGGTACGATTCTGTGTATCAATTTTTAAGATAGTTATATAGCGTGGCTGGCTACAACTTCCCAGGTGGCATCATTTGCCATGGGCACTTGCATAGAAGAGGTTTCCGTCTCTCAATAAGCATAAGAAATCGGTAGTATTCTGTTTCTAAATTTTTGAAACATAGTTATTTGTTATAGCTAGGTATAACTTCCTAGGTGGCATCATTCGCCACGGGCACTTGAATGGAAGGAGTATCCGTCTCTCTATAAACACATGGAATTGGTAGGATTATGTGTATAAAATATTAACATTGTTATATATGGTGGGTGGGTAAAACTTTCTAGGTGGCATCATTTGCCATGGGAACTTGGATAGAAGGGGTTGCCGTCTCTCTATAACCACAAAGAATCGGTAGGATTCTGTTTATCAATTTTTAAGATGGTTATATACCGTGGCTGGGTACAACTTCCCAGGTGGCATCATTTGCCATGGACACTTGCATAGAAGAGGTTTCCGTCTCTCAATAAGCATAAGAAATCGGTAGTATTCTGTTTCTAAATTTTTGAAACATAATTATTTGTTATAGCTAGGTATAACTTCCTAGGTGGCATCAATCGCCATGGGCACTTGAATAGAAGGAGTATCCGTCTCTCTATAAATACATGGAATCTGTAGGATTCTGTGTATAAAATATTAACATGGCTATATATGGTGGCTGGGTAAAACTTTCTAGGTGGCATCATTTGCCATTGGTTTTTTGATAGAAGGGGTTGCCGTCTTTCTATAACCACAAGGAATCGGTAGGATTCTGTGTATCATTTTTTAAGATGGTTAAATACCATGGCTGGGTACAACTTCCCAGGTGGCATCATTTGCCATTGACACTTGGATAGAAGGAGTTTCCGTTTCTCTGTAAACACTTGGAATCGGTAGGATTCTGTGTATAAAATATTAACATGGTTATATATGTTGGCTTGGTAAACTTCCCAGGTGGCATCATTTGCCATGGGTACTTGGATAGAAGGGGTTGTCGTCTCTCTAAAAGCACAAAGAATCGGTAGGATTATGTGTATCAATTTTTTTAACATGGTTATATACCGTGGCTGGGTAAAACTTCCAAGGTGGCATTATTTGCCATGGGAACTTGGATAGAAGGGGTTTTCGTCTCTCTATAAATACATGGAATCGGAAGGATTCTGTGTATAAAATATCAACATTGTTATAGATGGTGGCTGGGTAAAACTTCCTAGGCGGCATCATTTGCCATGGGTACTTGAAAAAAAGGAGTTTCCATCTCTCTATAACCACAACGAATCGGTAGGATTCTGTGGGTCAATTTTTAAGATGGTTAAATACCGTGGCTGGGTACAACTTCCCTGGTGGCATCATTTGCCATGGACACTTGGATAGAAGGGGTTGTCGTCTCTCTGAAAACACAAAGAGTCTGTAGGATTCTGTGAATACATTTTTTTAACATGGTTATATACCGTGACTGGGTACAGCCTTCTAGGTGGCATTATTTGCCATGGGCAATTGGATAGAAGGAGTTGTCGTCTTTCTATAACCACAAGGAATCGGTAGGATTCTGGGTATCAATTTTTTTTAGATGGTTATATACCGTGACTGGGTACAAATTCCTAGATGGCATCATTTGCCATGGGCACTTGGATAGAAGGGGTTGTCGTCTTTCTAAAATCACAAAGAATCGGTAGGATTATGTGTATCAATTTTTTTAACATGGTTATATACCGTGGCTGGGTAAAACTTCCAAGGTGGCATTATTTGCCATGGGTACTTGGATAGAAGAGGTTTCCGTCTCTCAATAAGCATAAGAAATCGGTAGCATTCTGTTTCTAAATTTTTGAAACATGGTTATTTGTAATGGCTAGGTAAAACTTCGAAGGTGGCATTATTTGCCATGGGTGCTTGGATAGAAGGGGTTTTCGTCTCTCTATAAATACATGGAATCGGAAGGATTCTGTGTATAAAATATCAACATTGTTATAGATGGTGGCTGGGTAAAACTTCCTAGGCGGCATCATTTGCCATGGGTACTTGAAAAAAAGGAATTTCCGTCTCTCTATAAACACATGGAATCTGTAGGATTCTGTGTATCACTTTTTTAGATGGTTAAATACCGTGGCTGGGTACAACTTCCCAGGTGGCATCATTTCCCATGGACACTTGGATAGAAGGGGTTGTCGTCTCTCTATAAGCACAAAGATTCGGTAGGATTCTCTGTATCAATTTTTTAGATGGTTATATACCGTGGCTGGGTACTACTTCCTAGTTGTCATCATTTGCTATGGGAACTAGGATAGAACGGGTTGTCGTCTCTCTGAAAGCACAAAGAATCGGTAGTATTCTGTGTATCAATTTTTTTAACATGGTTATATACCGTGGCTAGGTACAACTTTCTAGGTGGCATCATTTGCCATGGGCACTTGGATAGAAGAGGTTTCCGTCTCTCAATAAGCATAAGAAATCGGTAGCATTCTGTTTCTAAATTTCAAAACATGGTTATTTGTTATAGCTAGGTATATTTTCCTAGTTAGCATTTTTTGCCATGGATACTTGGATAGAAGGGGTTTCCGTTTCTCTATAAACACTTGGAATCGGTAGGATTCTGTGTATAAAATATTAACATGGTTATATATGTTGGCTTGGTAAACTTCCCAGGTGGCATCATTTGCCATGGGTACTTGGATAGAAGGGATTTCCGTCTCTCTATAAACACATGGAATTGGTAGGATTCTGTGTATAAAATATTAACATTGTTATATATGGTGCCTGGGTAAAACTTCCTAGGTGGCATCATTTGCCATGGGTACTTGGATAGAAGGGGTTTCCGTCTCTCTATAAACACATGGAATCGGTAGAATTCTGTGTATAAAATATTAACATTGTGATAGATGATGGCTGGGTAAAACTTTCTAGGTGGCATCATTTGCCATGGGTACTTGGATAGAAAGGGTTTCCGTCTCTCTATAAATACATGGAATCGGTAGGATTCTGTGAATAGATTTTTTTAACATGGTTATATACCGTGGCTGGGTACAGCCTTCTAGGTGGCATCATTTGCCATGGGCAATTGGATAGAAGGAGTTCTCGTCTTTCTATAACAACAAGGAATCGGTAGGATTCTGTGTATCAATTTTTTAGATGGTTATATACCGTGACTGGGTACAACTTCCTAGGTGGCATCATTTGCCATGGGCACTTGGATAGAAGGGGTTGTCGTCTCTCTAAAAGTACAAAAAATCGGTAGGATTCTGTGTATGAATTTTTTTAACATGGTTGTATACAGTGGCTAGGTACAGCCTTCTAGGTGGCATCATTTGCCATGGGCACTTGGAAAGAAGAGGTTTCCGTCTCTCAATAAGCATAAGAAATCGGTAGTATTCTGTTTCTAAATTTATGAAACATAATTATTTGTTATAGCTAGGTATAACTTCCTAGGTTGCAACATTCACCATGGGCACTTGAATAGAAGGAGTTTCAGTCTCTCTATAAACACATGGAATCGGTAGAATTCTGTGTATAAAATATCAACATTGTGATATATGATGGCTGGGTAAAACTTCCTAGTTGGCATCATTTGCCCTGGCTACATGGATAGAAAGGCTTTCCGTCTCTCTATGAATACATGGAATCGGTAGAATTCTGTGTATAAAATATTAACATGGTTATATATTATTGGCTGGGTAAAACTTTCTAGGTGGCATCATTTTTCATGGGTTTTTGGATAGAAGGGGTTGACGTCTTTCTATAACTACAAGGAATCGATAGGATTCTGTGTATCAATTTTTAAGATGGTTAAATACCGTGGCTGCGTACAACTTCCTAGGTGGCATCATTTGCCATGGTAACTTGGAAAGAAGGGGTTGTCGACTCTCTGAAAGCACAAAGAGTCGGTAGGATTCTGTGAATATATTTTTTAACATGGTTATATACCGTGACTGGGTAAAACTTCCAAGGAGGCATTATTTGCCATGGGTACTTGGATAGAAGAGGTTTCCGTCTCTCAATAAGCATAAGAAATCGGTAGCATTCTGTTTCTAAATTTTTGAAACATGGTTATTTGTAATGGCTAGGTACAACATCCAAGGTGGCATTATTTGCCATGGGTACTTGGATAGAAAGAGTTTCCGTCTCTCTATAAAGACATGGAATCGGAAGGATTCTGATTATAAAATATCAACATTGATATAGATGGTGGCTGGGTAAAACTTCCTAGGCTGCATCATTTGCCATGGGTACTTGAAAAAAAGGAGTTTCCGTCTCTCTATAAACACATGGAATAGGTAGGATTCTTTGTAAAAAATATTAACATTGTTAAATATGGTGGCTGGGTAAAACTTCCTAGGTGGCATCATTTGCCATGCCTACTTGGATAGAAGGGTTTTCCGTCTCTTTATAAACACATGGAATCTGAAGGATTCTATGTAAAAAATATTAACATTGTTATATATGTTGGCTGGGTAAAACTTCCTAGGTGGCATCATTTGCCATGGCTACTTGGATAGAAGGGGTTTCCGTCTCTCTATAAACACTTGGAATCGGTAGGATTCTGTGTATAAAATATTAACATGGTTATTTATGTTGGCTTGGTAAAACTTCCCAGGTGGCATCATTTGCCATGGGTACTTGGATAGAAGGGGGTTGCCGTCTCTCTATAACCACAACGAATCGGTAGGAATCTGTGTGTCAATTTTTAAGATGGTTAAATACCGTGGCTGGGTACAGTTTCCCAGGTGGCATCATTTGCCATGGACACTTTGATAGAAGGGGTTGTCGTCTCTCTATAAGCACCAAGATTCGGTAGGATTCTGTGTATCAATTTTGTAGATGCTTTTATACCGTGACTGGGTACAACTTCCTAGGTAGCATCATTGGCCATGGGCACTTGGATAGAAGGGGTTCTCCTCTCTCTAAAAGCACAACGAATCGGTAGGATTCTGTGTATCAATTTTTTTAACATGGTCATATACCGTGGCTGGGTACAACTTTCTAGGTGGCATCATTTGCCATGGGCACTTGGAAAGAAGAGGTTTCCGTCTCTCAATAAGCATAAGAAATCGGTAGTATTCTGTTTCTAAAATTATGAAACCTAGTTATTTGTTATAGCTAGGTATAACTTCCTAGGTGGCAACATTCACAATGGGCACTTGAATAGAAGGGGTTTCCGTCTCTCTATAAACACATGGAATCGGTAGAATTCTGTGTATAAAATATTAACATTGTGATATATGATGGCTGGGTAAAACTTTCTAGGTGGCATCATTTGCCATGGGTACTTGGATAGAAAGGGTTTCCGTCTCTCTATAAATACATGGAATCGGTAGAATTCTGTGTATAAAATATTAACATGGTTATATATTATTTGCTGGGTAAAACTTTCTAGGTGGCATCATTTTTCATGGGTTTTTGGATAGAAGGGGTTGACGTCTTTCTATAACTACAAGGAATCGATAGGATTCTGTGTATCAATTTTTAAGATGGTTGAATACCGTGGCTGGGTACAACTTTCCAGGTGGCATCATTTGCCATAGACACTTGAAAAGAAGGGGTTGTCGACTCTCTGAAAGCACAAAGAGTCGGTAGGATTCTGTGAATAAATTTTTTAACATGGTTATATACCGTGGATGGGTACAGCCTTCTAGGTGGCATCATTTGCCATGGGCAATTGGATAGAAGGAGTTCTCGTCTTTCTATAACAACAAGGAATCGGTAGGATTCTGTGCATCAATTTTTTAGATGGGTATATACCGTGACTGGGTACAACTTCCTAGGTGGCATCATTTGCCATGGGCACTTGGATAGAAGGGGTTGTCGTCTCTCTAAAAGTACAAAGAATCGGTAGGATTCTGTGTATGAATTTTTTTAACATGGTTGTATACCGTGGCTAAGTACAGCCTTCTAGGTGGCATCATTTGCCATGGGCACTTGGAAAGAAGAGGTTTCCGTCTCTCAATAAGCATAAGAAATCGGTAGTATTCTGTTTCTAAATTTATGAAACATAGTTATTTGTTATAGCTAGGTATAACTTCCTAGGTGGCAACATTCACCATGGGCACTTGAATAGAAGGAGTTTCCGTCTCTCTATAAACACATGGAATCGGTAGAATTCTGTGTATAAAATATTAACATTGTGATATATGATGGCTGGGTAAAACCTCCTAGTTGGCATCATTTGCCCTGGCTACATGGATAGAAAGGCTTTCCGTCTCTCTATGAATACATGGAATCGGTAGAATTCTGTGTATAAAATATTAACATGGTTATATATAATTGGCTGGGTAAAACTTTCTAGGTGGCATCATTTTTCATGGGTTTTTGGATAGAAGGGGTTGACGTCTTTCTATAACTACAAGGAATCGATAGGATTCTGTGTATCAATTTTTAAGATGGTTAAATACCGTGGCTGCGTACAACTTCCTAGGTGGCATCATTTGCCATGGTAACTTGGAAAGAAGGGGTTGTCGACTCTCTGAAAGCACAAAGAGTCGGTAGGTTTCTGTGAATATATTTTTTAACATGGTTATATACCGTGACTGGGTAAAACTTCCAAGGTGGCATTATTTGCCATGGGTACTTGGATAGAAGAGGTTTCCGTCTCTCAATAAGCATAAGAAATCGGTAGCATTCTGTTTCTAAATTTTTGAAACATGGTTATTTGTAATGGCTAGGTACAATTTCCAAGATGGCATTTTTTGCCATGGGTACTTGGATAGAAGGAGTTTCCGTCTCTCTATAATTACATGGAATCGGAAGGTTTCTGATTATAAAATATCAACATTGATATAGATGGTGGCTGGGTAAAACTTCCTAGGCTGCATCATTTGCCATGGGTACTTGAAAAAAAGGAGTTTCCGTCTCTCTATAAACACATGGAATAGGTAGGATTCTTTGTAAAAAATATTAACATTGTTAAATATGGTGGGTGGGTAAAACTTCCTAGGTGGCATCATTTGCCATGGGTACTTGGATAGAAGGGGGTTGCCGTCTCTCTATAACCACAACGAATCGGTAGGAATCTGTGTGTCAATTTTTAAGATGGTTAAATACCGTGGCTGGGTACAGTTTCCCAGGTGGCATCATTTGCCATGGACACTTTGATAGGAGGGGTTGTTGCTCTCTATAAGCACCAAGATTCGGTAGGATTCTGTGTATCAATTTTGTAGATGCTTTTATACCGTGACTGGGTACAACTTCCTAGGTGGCATCATTGGCCATGGGCACTTGGATAGAAGGGGTTGTCCTCTCTCTAAAAGCACAACGAATCGGTAGGATTCTGTGTATCAATTTTTTTAACATGGTCATATACCGTGGCTGGGTACAACTTTCTAGGTGGCATCATTTGCCATGGGCACTTGGAAAGAAGAGGTTTCCGTCTCTCAATAAGCATAAGAAATCGGTAGTATTCTGTTTCTAAAATTATCAAACATAGTTATTTGTTATAGCTAGGTATAACTTCCTAGGTGGCAACATTCACAATGGGCACTTGAATAGAAGGAGTTTCCGTCTCTCTATAAACACATGGAATCGGTAGAATTCTGTGTATAAAATATTAACATTGTGATATATGATGGCTGGGTAAAACTTTCTAGGTGGCATCATTTGCCATGGGTACTTGGATAGAAAGGGTTTCCGTCTCTCTATAAATACATGGAATCGGTAGAATTCTGTGTATAAAATATTAACATGGTTATATATTATTTGCTGGGTAAAACTTTCTAGGTGGCATCATTTGCCATGGGCAATTGGATAGAAGGAGTTGTCGTCTTTCTATAACCACAAGGAATCGGTAGGATACTGTGTATCAATTATTTAGATGGTTAAATACCGTGACTGGGTACAACTTCCTAGGTCGCATCATTTGCCATGGGCACTTGGATAGAAGGGGTTGTCCCCTCTCTAAAAGCACAACAAATCGGTAGGATTCTGTTTATCAATTTTTTTAACATGGTTATATACCGTGGCTGGGTACAACCTTCTAGGTGGCATCATTTGCCATGGGCACTTGGATAGAAGAGGTTTCCGTCTCTCAATAAGCATAAAAAATCGGTAGCATTCTGTTTCTAAATCTTTAAAACATGGTTATTTGTTATAGCTAGGTATATTTTCCTAGGTGGCATTATTTGCCATGGGTACTTGGATAGAAGAGGTTTCCATCTCTCTATAAACACTTGGAATCGGTAGGATTCTGTGTTTAAAATATTAACATGGATATATATGTTGGCTTGGTAAACTTCCCAGGTGGCATCATTTGCCATGGACACTTGGATAGAAGGGGTTGTCGTCTCTCTATAAGCACCAAGATTCGGTAGGATTCTGTGTATCAACTTTGTAGATGCTTATATACCGTGGCTGCGTACAACTTCCTAGGTGGCATCATTTGCTATGAGCACTTGGATAGAAGGGGTAGTCGTCTCTCTGAAAGCACAAAGAGTCGGTAGGATTCTGTGAAACAATTTTTTTAACATGGTTATATACCGTGGCTGGGTACAGCCTTCTAGGTGGCATAATTTGCCATAGACACTTGGAAAGAAGGGGTTGTCGTCTCTTTATAAGCACAAAGATTCGGTAGGATTCTGTGTATTAATTTTTTAGATGGTTATATACCGTGGCTGGATAAAACTTTCTAGGTGGCATCATTTGCCATGGGCACTTGGAAAGAAGAGGTTTCTGTCTCTCAATAAGCATAAGAAATCGGTAGTATTCTGTTTCTAAATTTATGAAACATAGTTATTTGTTATAGCTAGGTATAACTTCCTACGTGGCAACATTCACTATGGGCACTTGAATAGAAGGAGTTTCCGTCTCTCTATAAACACATGGAATCGGTAGAATTCTGTGTATCAATTTTTAAGATGGCTAAATACCGTGGCTGGGTACAGCCTTCTAGGTGGCATCATTTGCCATGGGCAAATGGATAGAAGGAGTTGTCGTCTTTCTATAACCACAAGGAATCGGTAGAATTCTGTGTATCAATTTTTTAGATGCTTATACACCGTGGCTGGGTACTGCTTCCTAGGTGTCATCATTTGCAATGGGCACTTGGATAGAAGGGGTTGTCGTCTCTCTAAAAGCACAAAGAATCTGTAGGATTCTGTGTAGCAATTTTTTTAACATGGTTATATACCGTGACTGGGTAAAACTTCCAAGGTGGCATTATTTGCCATGGGCAATTGGATAGAAGGAGTTGTCCTCTTTCTATAACAACATGGAATCGGTAGGATTCTGTGTATCAATTTTTTAAGATGGTTATATACCGTGACTGGGTACAACTTCCTAGGTGGCATCATTTGCCATGGGCACTTGGATAGAAGGGGTTGTCGTCTCTCTAAAAGCACAACGAATCGGTAGGATTCTGTGTATCAATTTTTTTAACATTGTTGTATACCGTGGCTAGGTACAGCCTTCTAGGTGGCATCATTTGCCATGGGCACTTGGAAAGAAGAGATTTCCGTCTCTCAATAAGCATAAGAAATCGGTAGTATTCTGTTTCTAAATTTATGAAACATAGTTATTTGTTATAGCTAGGTATAACTTCCTAGGTGGCAACATTCACCATGAGCACTTGAATAGAAAGAGTTTCCGTCTCTCTATAAACACATGGAATCGGTAGGATTCTGTGTATAAAATATTAACATGGTTATATATGTTCGCTTGGTAAAACTTCCCAGGTGGCATCATTTGCCATGGGTACTTGGATAGAAGGAGTTGCCGTCTCTCTATAACCACAACGAATCGGTAGAATTCTGTGTATCAATTTTTAAGATGGCTAAATACCGTGGCTGGGTACAACTTCCCAGGTGGCATCATTTGCCATGGACACTTGGATAGAAGGGGCTGTCGTCTCTCTATAAGCACCAAGATTCGGTAGGATTCTGTGTATCAATTTTGTATATGCTTATAGACCGTGGCTGGGTACTACTTCCTAGGTGTCATCATTTGCTATGGGCACTTGGATAGAAGGGGTAGTCGTCTCTCTGAAAGCACAAAGAGTCGGTAGGATTCTGTGAATAAATTTTTTAACATGGTTATATACCGTGGCTGGGTACAGCCTTCTAAGTGATATCATTTGCCATGGGCAAATGGATAGAAGGAGTTGTCGTCTTTCTATAACCACAAGGAATATGTAGAATTCTGTGTATCAATTTTTTAGATGCTTATACACCGTGGCTGGGTACTACTTCCTAGGTGTCATCATTTGCAATGGGCACTTGGATAGAAGGGGTTGTCGTCTCTTTAAAAGCACAAAGAATCGGTAGGATTCTGTGTAGCAATTTTTTTAACATGGTTATATACCGTGACTGGGTAAAACTTCCAAGGTGGCATTATTTGCCATGGGTACTTGGATAGAAGAGGTTTCCGTCTCTCAATAAGCATAAGAAATCGGTAGCATTCTGTTTCTAAATTTTTGAAACATGGTTATTTGTAATGGCTAGGTAACACTTCCAAGGTGGCATTATTTGCCATGGGTACTTGGATAGAAGGGGTTTCCGTCTCTCTATAAATACATGGAATCGGAAGGATTCTGATTATAAAATATTAGCATTGTTAAATATGGTGGCTGGGTAAAACTTCCTAGGTGGCATCATTTGCCATGGCTACTTGGATAGAAGGGGTTTCCGTCTCTCTATAAACACATGGAATCGGAATGATTCTATGTAAAAAATATTAACATTGTTATATATGTTGGCTGGGTAAAACTTCCTAGGTGGCATCATTTGCCATGGCTACTTCGATAGAAGGGGTTTTCGTCTCTCTATAATCACAACGAATAGGTAGGATTCTGTGTATCAATTTTTAAGATGGCTAAATACCGTGGCTGGGTACAACTTCCCAGGTGGCATCATTTGCCATGGACACTTGGATAGAAGGGGCTGTCGTCTCTCTATAAGCACCAAGATTCTGTAGGATTCTGTGTATCAATTTTTTAGATGCTTTTATACCGTGGCTGGGTACTACTTCCTAGGTGTCATCATTTGCTATGGGCACTTGGATAGAAGGGGTAGTGTCTCTCTGAAAGCACAAAGAGTCGGTAGGATTCTGTGAATGAATTTTTTAACATGGTTATATACCGTGGCTGGGTACAGCCTTCTAGGTGGCATCATTTGCCATGGGCAATTGGATAGAAGGAGTTGTCGTCTTTCTATAACAACATGGAATCGGTAGGATTCTATGTATAAATTTTTTAGATGGTTATATACCGTGACTGGGTACAACTTCCTAGGTGGCATCATTTGCCATAGGCACTTGGATAGAAGGGGTTGTCATCTCTCTGAAAGCACAAAGAATCGGTGGTATTCTGTGTATCAATTTTTTTAACATGGTTATATACCGTGGCTAGGTACAACTTACTAGGTGGCATCATTTGCCATGGGCACTTGGATAGAAGTGGTTTCCGTCTCTCTCTAAGCATAAGAAATCGGTAGCATTCTGTTTCTAAATTTAAAAACATGGTTAGTTGTTATAACTAGGTATATTTTCCTAGGTGGCATTTTTTGCCATGGGTACTTGGATAGAAGGGGTCTCCGTCTCTCTATAACCACAACGAATCGGTAGGATTCTGTGTATCAATTTTTAAGATGGTTATATACCGTGGCTGGGTACAACTTCCCAGATGGCATCATTTGCCATGGGCACTTGCATAGGAGGGGTTGTCGTCTCTCTGAAAACACCTAGAGTCGGTAGGATTCTGTGAATAAATTTTTTTAACATGGTTATATACCGTGACTGGGTACAGCCTTTTAGGTGGCATCATTTGAAATGGGCAATTGGATAGAAGGAGTTGTCGTCTTTCTATAACCACAAGGAATCGGTAGAATTCTGTGTATCAATTTTTTAGATGCTTATACACCGTGGCTAGGTACAGCCTTCTAGGTGGCATCATTTGCCATGGGCACTTGGAAAGAAGAGGTTTCCGTCTCTCAATAAGCATAAGAAATCGGTAGTATTCTGTTTCTAAATTTATGGAACATATTTATTTGTTATAGCTAGGTATAACTTCCTAGGTGGCAACATTCACCATGGGCACTTAAATAGAAGGAGTTTCCGTCTCTCTATAAACACATGGAATCGGTAAAATTCTGTGTATAAAATATTAACATTGTGATATATGATGGCTGGGTAAAACTTTCTAGGTGGCATCATTTGCCATGGGTACTTGGATAGAAAGGGTTTCCGTCTCTCTATAAATACATGGAATCGGTAGAATTCTGTGTATAAAATATTAACATGGTTATATATTATTGGCTGGGTAAAACTTTCTAGGTGGCATCATTTGCCATGGGCACTTGGATAGAAGGGGTTGTCCTCTCTCTAAAAGCACAACGAATCGGTAGGATTCTGTGTATCAATTTTTTTAACATGGTTGTATACCGTGGCTAGGTACAGCCTTCTAGGTGGCATCATTTGCCATGGGCACTTGGATAGAAGAGGTTTACGTCTCTCAATAAGCATAAGAAATCGGTAGTATTCTGTTTCTAAATTTATGAAACATAGTTTTTTGTTATAGCGAGGTATAACTTCCTAGGTGGCAACATTCACCATGGGCACTTGAATAGAAGGAGTTTCCGTCTCTCTATAAACACATGGACTCGGTAGAATTCTGTGTATAAAATATTAACATTGTGATATATGATGGCTGGGTAAAACTTTCTAGGTGGCATCATTTGCCATGGGTTCTTGGATAGAAAGGGCTTCCGTCTCTCTATAAATACATGGAATCGGTAGAATTCTGTGTATAAAATATTAACATGGTTATATATTATTGGCTGGGTAAAACTTTCTAGGTGGCATCATTTGCCATGGGCACTTGGATAGAAGGGGTTGTCCTCTCTCTAAAAGCACAACGAATCGGTAGGATTCTGTGTATCAATTTTTTTAACATGGTTGTATACCGTGGCTAGGTACAGCCTTCTAGGTGGCATCATTTGCCATGGGCACTTGGATAGAAGAGGTTTACGTCTCTCAATAAGCATAAGAAATCGGTAGTATTCTGTTTCTAAATTTATGAAACATAGTTTTTTGTTATAGCGAGGTATAACTTCCTAGGTGGCAACATTCACCATGGGCACTTGAATAGAAGGAGTTTCCGTCTCTCTATAAACACATGGAATCGGTAGAATTCTGTGTATAAAATATTAACATTGTGATATATGATGGCTGGGTAAAACTTTCTAGGTGGCATCATTTGCCATGGGTACTTGGATAGAAAGGGCTTCCGTCTCTCTATAAATACATGGAATCGGTAGAATTCTGTGTATAAAATATTAACATGGTTATATATTATTTGCTGGGTAAAACTTTCTAGGTGGCATCATTTTTCATGGGTTTTTGGATAGAAGGGGTTGACGTCTTTCTATAACTACAAGGAATCGATAGGATTCTGTGTATCAATTTTTAAGATGGTTAAATACCGTGGCTGGGTACAACTTTCCAGGTGGCATCATTTGCCATAGACACTTGGAAAGAAGGGGTTGTCGACTCTCTGAAAGCACAAAGAGTCGGTAGGATTCTGTGAATAAATTTTTTAAAATGGTTATATACCGTGGCTGGGTACAGCCTTCTAGGTGGCATCATTTGCCATGGGCACTTGGATAGAAGGAGTTGTCGTCTCTCTAAAAGTACAAAGAATCGGTAGGATTCTGTGTAAGAATTGTTTTAACATGGTTGTATACCGTGGCTAGGTACAGCCTTCTAGGTGGCATCATTTGCCATGGGCACTTGGAATGAAGAGGTTTCCGTCTCTCAATAAGCATAAGAAATCGGTAGTATTCTGTTTCTAAATTTATGAAACATATTTATTTGTTATAGCTAGGTATAACTTCCTAGGTGGCAACATTCACCATGGGCACTTAAATAGAAGGAGTTTCCGTCTCTCTATAAACACATGGAATCGGTAAAATTCTGTGTATAAAATATGAACATTGTGATATATGATGGCTGGGTAAAACTTTCTAGGTGGCATTATTTGCCATGGGTACTTGGATAGAAAGGGTTTCCGTCTCTCTATAAAACACGGAATCGGTAGAATTCTGTGTATAAAATATTAACATGGTTATATATTATTGGCTGGGTAAAACTTTCTAGGTGGCATCATTTGCCATGGGCACTTGGATAGAAGGGGTTGTCCTCTCTCTAAAAGCACAACGAATCGGTAGGATTCTGTGTATCAATTTTTTTAACATGGTTATATACCGTGGTTGGGTACAACTTTCTAGGTGGCATCATTTGCCATGGGCACTTGGATAGAAGAGGTTTCCGTCTCTCAATAAGCATAAAAAATCGGTAGCATTCTGTTTCTAAATTTTTAAAACATGGTTATTTGTTATAGCTAGGTATATTTTCTTAGGTGGCATTATTTGCCATGGGTACTTGGATAAAAGAGGTTTCCATCTTTCTATAAACACTTGGAATCGGTAGGATTCTGTGTATAAAATATTAACATGGTTATATATGTTGGCTTGGTAAACTTCCCAGGTGGCATCATTTGCCATGGGTACTTGGATAGAAGGGGTCGCCGTCTCTCTATAACCACAAGGAATCGGTAGGATTCTGTGTATCAATTTTTTTAACATGGTTATTTGTAATGCCTAGGTAAAACTTCTAAGGTGGCATTATTTGCCATGGGTACTTGGATAGAAGGGGTTGCCGTCTCTCTATAACCACAAGGAATCGGTATGATTCTGTGTATCAATTTTTTAGATGCTTATACACCGTGGCTGGGTACTATTTCCTAGGTGTCATCATTTGCTATGGGCACTTGGATAGAAGTGGTTGTCGTCTCTCTGAAAGCACAAAGAGTCGGTAGGATTCTGTGAATGAATTTTTTCAACATGGTTATATACCGTGGATGGGTACAGCCTTCTAAGTGGCATCATTTGCCATGGGGAATTGGATAGAAGGAGTTATTGTCTTTCTATAACCACAAGGAATCGGTAGGATTCTGTGTATCAATTTTTTAGATGGTTATATACCGTGACTGGGTACAACTTCCTAGGTGACATCATTTGCTATGAGCACTTGGATAGAAGGGGTTGTCGTCTCTCTAAAAGCACAAAGAATCGGTAGGATTCTGTGTATCAATTTTTAAGATGGTTATATACCGTGGCTTGGTACAACTTCCAAGGTGGCATCATTTGCCATGGGCACTTGCATAGAAGAGGTTTCCGTCTTTCAATAATCATAAGAGATCGGTAGCATTCTGTTTCTCAAATTTTGAAACATGGTTATTTCCTATGATTAGGTATAACTTCCTAGGTGGCATCATTCACCATGGGCACTTGAATAGAAGGAGATTCCGTCTCTCTATAAACACATAGAATCGGTAGGATTATTTGTATAAAATATTAACATGGCTTTATATGGTGGCTGGGTACAGCTTTCTAGGTGGCATCATCTGCCATGGGTACTTGGATAGAAGGGGTTGCCGTCTCTTTATAACCACAAGGAATCGGTAGGATTCCGTGTATCAATTTTTAAGATGGTTAAATACCGTGGATGGGTACAACTTTCCAGGTGGCATCATTTGCCATGGACACTTGGATAGAAGGGGTTGTCGTCTCTCTGAAAGATTAAAGAATCGGTAGCATTCTGTGAATAAATTTTTTTAACATGGTTATATACCGTGGCTGGGTACAGCCTTCTAGGTGGCATCATTTGCCATGGGCACTTTGATAGAAGTGGTTGTCGTCTCTCTAAAAGCACAAAGAATCTGTAGGATTCTGTGTATCAATTTTTAAGATGGTTAAATACCGTGGCTGGGTACAATTTCCCAGGTGGCATCATTTGCCATGGACACTTGGATAGAAGGGGTTGTCGTCTCTCTAAAAGCACAAAGAAGCGGTAGGATTCTGTGTATCAATTTTTTCAACATGGTTGTATACCGTGGCTGGGTACAGCCTTCTAGATGGCATCATTTGCCATGGGCACTTGGATAGAAGAGGTTTCCCTCTCTCAATAAGCATAAGAGATCGGTAGCATTCTCTTTCTAAATTTTCTAAACATTGTTATTTGTAATGGCTAGGTATAACTTCCTAGGTGGCATCATTCGTCATGGGCACTTGAATAGAAGGGATTTCCGTCTCTCTATAAACACATGGAATCGGTAGGATTCTGTGTATAAAATATTAAAATTGTTATATATGGTGGCTGGGTAAAACTTCCTAAGTGGCATTATTTGCCATGGGCACTTGAATAGAAGGAATTTCCGTCTCTCTATAAACACATGGAATCGGTAGGATTCTGTGTAAAAAATAATAACATTGTTATATATGGTGGCTGGGTAAAACTTCCTAGGTGGCATCATTTGCCATGGCTACTTGGAGAAAAGGGGTTTCCGTCTCTCTATAAACACATGGAATCGGTAGGATTCTGTGTATAAAATATTAACATTGTGATATATGATGGCTGGGTAAAACTTCCTAGGTGGCATCATTTGCCATGGCTACTTGGATAGAAGGGGTTTCCGTTTCTCTATAACCACAAGGAATCGGTAGGATTCTGTGTATAAATTTTTAAGATGGTTATATACTTTGGCTGGGTACAACTTCCCAGGTGACATCATTTGCTATGGGCATTTGGATATAAGGGGTTGTCGTCTCTCTATAAGCACAAAGAATCGGTAGGATTCTGTGTATCAATTTTTAACATGGTTATAAATCGTGGCTGGGTACAGCTATCTAGGTGGCATCATTTGCCATGGGCACATTGGATAGAAGAGGTTTCCGTCTCTCAATAAGCATAAAAATCGGTAGGATTCTGTTTATCAATTTTTAAACATGGTTATATACCGTGGCTGGGTACAGCTTTCTAGGTGGCATCATTTGCCATGGGTACTTGGATAGAAGGGGTTTCCGTCTCTCTATAACTACAAGGAATCGGTAGGATTCTGTTTATCAATTTTTAACAAGGTTATATACCGTGGCTGGGTTCAACTTCCCAGGTGGCATCATTTGCCATCGGCACATGGATACAAGGGGTTGTCGTCTCTTTACAAGCGCAAAGAATCGGTAGGATTCTGTGTATCAATTTTTGAAGTGGTTATAAATCGTGGCTGGGTTCACTTCCCAGGTGGCATCATTTGCCATCGGCACATGGCACATTTGTCGTCTCTTTACAAGCGCAAAGAATCGGTAGGATTCTGTGTATCAATTTTTGAAGTGGTTATAAATCGTGGCTGGGAACAGCTTCCTAGGTGGCATCATTTGCCATGGGCACTTGGATAGAAGAGGTTTCCGTCTCTCAATAAGCATAAAAAATCGGTAGCATTCTGTTTCTTAATTTTTAAACCATGGTTTTTTGTAATGGTTAGGTAAAACTTCCAAGGTGGCATCATTTGCCATGGGTACTTCGATCGAAGGGGTTGCCGTCTCTCTATAACCACAAGGAATCGGTAGGATTCTGTGTATCAATTTGTTAAACATGGTTATATACCGTGGCTGGGTACAGCTTTCTAGGTGGCATCATTTGCCATGGGTACTTGGATAGAAGGGTTTCCGTCTCTCTATAACTACAAGGAATCGGTAGGATTCTGTTTATCAATTTTTAACAAGGTTATATACCGTGGCTGGGTTCAACTTCCCAGGTGGCATCATTTGCCATCGGCACATGGATATAAGGGGTTGCCGTCTCTCTAAAACGACAAGGAATCGGTAGGATTATGTGTATCAACTTTTAATATGGTTATATACCGTGGCTGGGTTCAACTTCCCAGGTGGCATCATTTGCCATGGGCACTTGGATAGAAGAGGTTTCCGTCTCTCAATAAGCATAAGAAATCGGTATCATTCTGTTTCTAAATTTTTAAACCATGGTTTTTTGTAATGGTTAGATAAAACTTCCTAGGTGGCATTATTTGCCATGGATACTTGGATAGAAGGGATTTCCGTCTCTCGATAAACACATGGAATCGATAGGATTCTGTGTATAAAATATTAACATTGTTATACATGGTGGCTGCGTAAAACTTCCTATGTGGCATTATTTGGCATGGGCACTTGGATTGAAGGGGTTTCCGTCTCTCTATAAACACATGGAATCGGTAGGATTCTGTGTAAAAAATATTAACATTGTTATTTATGGTGGCTGGGTAAAACTTCCTAGGTGGCATCATTTGCCAAGGGGAATTGGATAGAAGGGGTTGCCGTCTCTCTATAACCACAAGGAATAGGTAGGATTATGTGTATCAATTTTTAAGATGGTTATATACATATTAAGATGGCTGGGTCCAACTTCCCAGGTGGCATCAGTTGCCATCGGACATGGATAGAAGGGGTTGTCGTCTCTCTATAAGCACAAAGAATCGGTAGGATTCTGTGTATCAATTTTTAACATGGTTATAAATCGTAGCTGGGTAAAACTTCCAAGGAGGCATTATTTGCCATGGGTACTTGGATAGAAGGGTTTCCGTATCTCTATAAACACATGGAATCGATAGGATTCTGTGTAAAAAATATTAACATGGTTATATATGGTGGCTTGGTAAAACTTCCAAGGTGGCAGCATTTGCAACGGGTACTTGGATAGAAGGGGTTGCCGTCTCTCAATAAGCATAAGAAATCGGTCGCAATCTGTTTCTAAATTTTTAAAACATGTTTATTTGTTATAGCTAGGTATAACTTCCTAGGTGGCATTATTTGCCATAGCTACTTGGATAGAAGGGGTTGCCGTCTCTCTGTAAACACATGGAATCGGTAGTATTCTGTTTCTAAATTTTTAAAACATGGTTATTTGTTATAGCTAGGTATAACTTCCTAGGTGCCAGCATTCGCCATGGTCAATTAAATAGAAGAAGTTTCCGTCTCTCTATATACACATGGAATCGGCAGGATTTTGTGTATAAAATATTAACATTGTTAGATATGGTGGCTGGGTAAAACTTCCTAGGTGGCATTATTTGCCATGGCTACTTGGATAGAAGGGGTTTCCGTCTCTCTATTAACACAAGGAATCGGTAGGATTCTGTGTATCAATTTTTAAGATGGTTATATTCCGTGGCTGGGTTCAAGTTTCTAGGTGTCATCATTTGACATGGGCACTTGGATAGAAGAGGTTTCCGTCTCTCAATAAGCATAAGAAATCGGTCACAATCTGTTTCTAAATTTTTAAAACATGTTTATTTGTTATAGCTAGGTATAACGTCCTAGGTGGCATCATTCGCCATTGGCACTTGAATAGAAGGAGTTTCCGTCTCTCTATATACACATGGAATCGGCAGGATTTTGTGTATAAAATATAGACATTGTTAGATATGGTGGCTGGGTAAATAAAATATAGACATTGTTAGATATGGTGGCTGGGTAAAACTTCCTAGGTGGCAACATTTGCCATGGCTACTTGGATAGAAGGGGTTTCCGTCTCTCTATTAACACATGGAATCGGTAGGATTCTCTGTATAAATTTTTAACATGGTTATATATGGTGGCTTGGTAAAACTTCCTAGGTGGCATTATTTGCCATGGCTACTTGGATAGAAGGGGTTTCCGTCTCTCTGATAACACATGCAATCGGTAGGATTCTGTGTATAAAATATCAACATTGTTAGATTTGGTGGCTGGGTAAATTTTTCTAGGTGGCATCATTTGCCATGGGTACTTCGATCGAAGGGGTTGCCGTCTCTCTATAACCACAAGGAATCGGTAGGATTCTGTGTATCAATTTGTTAAACATGGTTATATACCGTGGCTGGGTACAGCTTTCTAGGTGGCATCATTTGCCATGGGTACTTGGATAGAAGGGTTTCCGTCTCTCTATAACTACAAGGAATCGGTAGGATTCTGTTTATCAATTTTTAACAAGGTTATATACCGTGGCTGGGTTCAACTTCCCAGGTGGCATCATTTGCCATCGGCACATGGATACAAGGGGTTGTCGTCTCTTTACAAGCGCAAAGAATCGGTAGGATTCTGTGTATCAATTTTTGAAGTGGTTATAAATCGTGGCTGGGAACAGCTTCCTAGGTGGCATCATTTGCCATGGGCACTTGGATAGAAGAGGTTTCCGTCTCTCAATAAGCATAAAAAATCGGTAGCATTCTGTTTCTTAATTTTTAAACCATGGTTTTTTGTAATGGTTAGGTAAAACTTCCAAGGTGGCATCATTTGCCATGGGTACTTCGATCGAAGGGGTTGCCGTCTCTCTAAAACCACAAGGAATCGGTAGGATTCTGTGTATCATTTTGTTAAACATGGTTATATACCGTGGCTGGGTACAGCTTTCTAGGTGGCATCATTTGCCATGGGTACTTGGATAGAAGGGTTTCCGTCTCTCTATAACTACAAGGAATCGGTAGGATTCTGTTTATCAATTTTTAACAAGGTTATATACCGTGGCTGGGTTCAACTTCCCAGGTGGCATCATTTGCCATCGGCACATGGATATAAGGGGTTGCCGTCTCTCTATAACGACAAGGAATCGGTAGGATTCTGTTTATCAATTGTTAACAAGGTTATATACCGTGTCTGGGTTCAACTTCCCAGGTGGCATCATTTGCCATCGGCACATGGATATAAGGGGTTGTCGTCTCTTTATAAGCGCAAAGAATCGGTAGGATTCTGTGTATCAATTTTTGAAGTGGTTATAAACCGTGGCTGGGTACAGCTTCCTAGGTGGCATCATTTGCCATGGGCACTTGGATAGAAGAGGTTTCCGTCTCTCAATAAGCATAAAAAATCGGTAGCATTCTGTTTCTTAATTTTTAAACCATGGTTTTTTGAAATGGTTAGGTAAAACTTCCAAGGTGGCATCATTTGCCATGGGTACTTCGATCGAAGGGGTTGCCGTCTCTCTATAACCACAAGGAATCGGTAGGATTCTGTGTATCAATTTGTTAAACATGGTTATATACCGTGGCTGGGTACAGCTTTCTAGGTGGCATCATTTGCCATGGGTACTTGGATAGAAGGGTTTCCGTCTCTCTATAACTACAAGGAATCGGTAGGATTCTGTTTATCAATTTTTAACAAGGTTATATACCGTGGCTGGGTTCAACTTCCCAGGTGGCATCATTTGCCATCGGCACATGGATATAAGGGGTTGCCGTCTCTCTATAACGACAAGGAATCGGTAGGATTCTGTTTATCAATTTTTAACAAGGTTATATACCGTGGCTGGGTTCAACTTCCCAGGTGGCATCATTTGCCATCGGCACATGGATATAAGGGGTTGTCGTCTCTTTATAAGCGCAAAGAATCGGTAGGATTCTGTGTATCAATTTTTGAAGTGGTTATAAACCGTGGCTGGGTACAGCTTCCTAGGTGGCATCATTTGCCATGGGCACTTGGATAGAAGAGGTTTCCGTCTCTCAATAAGCATAAAAAATCGGTAGCATTCTGTTTCTTAATTTTTAAACCATGGTTTTTTGTAATGGTTAGGTAAAACTTCCAAGGTGGCATCATTTGCCATGGGTACTTCGATCGAAGGGGTTGTCGTCTCTCTATAACCACAAGGAATCGGTAGGATTCTGTGTATCAATTTGTTAAACATGGTTATATACCGTGGCTGGGTACAGCTTTCTAGGTGGCAACATTTGCCATGGGTACTTGGATAGAAGGGTTTCCGTCTCTCTATAACTACAAGGAATCGGTAGGATTCTGTTTATCAATTTTTAAAAAGGTTATATACCGTGGCTGGGTTCAACTTCCCAGGTGGCATCATTTGCCATCGGCACATGGATATAAGGGGTTGCCGTCTCTCTATAACGACAAGGAATCGGTAGGATTATGTGTATCAACTTTTAATATGGTTATATTCCGTGGCTGGGTTCAACTTTCTAGGTGTCATCATTTGCCATGGGCACTTGGATAGAAGAGGTTTCCGTCTCTCAATAAGCATAAGAAATCGGTCGCAATCTGTTTCTAAATTTTTAAAACATGTTTATTTGTTATAGGTAGGTAAAACGTTCTAGGTGGCATCATTCGCCATGGGCACTTGAATAGAAGGAGTTTATGTCTCTCTATATACACATGGAATCGGCAGGATTTTGTGTATAAAATATAAACATTGTTAGATATGGTGGCTGGGTAAAACTTCCAAGGTGGCAATATTTGCCATGGCTACTTGGATAGAAGGGGTTTCCGTCTCTCTATTAACACATGGAATCGGTAGGATTCTCTGTATAAATTTTTAACATGGTTATATATGGTGGCTTGGTAAAACTTCCTAGGTGGCATTATTTGCCATGGCTACTTGGATAGAAGGGGTTTTCGTCTCTCTGATAACACATGCAATCGGTAGGATTCTGTGTATAAAATATTAACATTGTTAGATTTGGTGGCATCATTTGCCATGGGCACTTGGATAGAAGAGGTTTCCGTCTCTTAATAAGCATAAAAAATCGGTAGTATTCTGTTTCTAAATTTTTAAAACATGTTTTTTTGTTATAGCTAGCTATAACTTCCTAGGTGGCATCATTTGCCATGGGCACTTGAATAGAAGGGGTTTCTGTCTCTCTTTGAACACATACAATCGGTAGGATTCTGTGTAAAAAATATTAGCATGGTTATATAGGGTGGCTGGGTAAAACTTTCTAGGTGGCATCATTTGCCATGGGTACTTGGATAGAAGGGGTTGCCGTCTCTTTATAACCACAAGGAATCGATAGGATTCTGTGTATCAATTTTTAACATCGTTATAAATCGTGGCTGGGTACAGCTTTCTAGGTGGCATCATTCGCCATGGGCACTTGGATGGAAGAGTTTTCCGTCTCTTGATAAGCATAAGAAATCGGTAGTATTCTGTTTCTAAATTTTTAAAACATGGTTATTTGTTATAGCTGGGTATAACTTTCTAGGTGGCATCATTTGCCATCGGTACTTAGATAGAAGGGGTTTCCGTCTCTCTAAAAACACAAGGAATCGGTAGGGATCTGTGTAAAAAATATTAGCATGGTTATTTATGGTGGCTGGGTAAAACTTTCTAGGTGGCATCATTTGCCATTGGTAATTGGATAGAAGGGGTTGCCGTCTCTCTATAACCACAAGGAATCGGTAGGATTCTGTGTATCAATTGTTAAGATGGTTATATACCGTGGCTGGGTACAACTTCCCAGGTGGCATCATTTGCCATCGGCACATGGATAGAAGGGGTTGTCGTCTCTCTATAAGCACAAAGAATCGGGAGGATTCTGTGTATCAATTTTTAACTCGGTTTTAAATCGTGGCTGGGTAATACTTCCTAGGTGGCATTATTTGCCATGGGTACTTGGATAGAAGAGGTTTCCGTCTCTCTATAACCAAAAAGAATCGGTTGGATTCTGTGTATCAATTTTTCGATGGTTTTATACCGTGGCTAGGTACAACTTCCCAGGTGGCATCATTTGCCATGGGCACTTGGATATAAGGGGTTGTCGTCTCTCTATAAGCACAAAGAATCGGGAGGATTCTGTGTATCAATTTTTAACTCGGTTTTAAATCGTGGCTGGGTAATACTTCCTAGGTGGCATTATTTGCCATGGGTACTTGGATAGAAGAGGTTTCCGTCTCTCTATAACCAAAAAGAATCGGTTGGATTCTGTGTATCAATTTTTCGATGGTTTTATACCGTGGCTAGGTACAACTTCCCAGGTGGCATCATTTGCCATGGGCACTTGGATATAAGGGGTTGTCGTCTCTCTATAAGCACAAAGAATCGGGAGGATTCTGTGTATCAATTTTTAACTCGGTTTTAAATCGTGGCTGGGTAATACTTCCTAGGTGGCATTATTTGCCATGGGTACTTGGATAGAAGAGGTTTCCGTCTCTCTATAACCAAAAAGAATCGGTTGGATTCTGTGTATCAATTTTTCGATGGTTTTATACCGTGGCTAGGTACAACTTCCCAGGTGGCATCATTTGCCATGGGCACTTGGATATAAGGGGTTGTCGTCTCTCTATAAGCACAAAGAATCGGGAGGATTCTGTGTATCAATTTTTAACTCGGTTTTAAATCGTGGCTGGGTAATACTTCCTAGGTGGCATTATTTGCCATGGGTACTTGGATAGAAGGGGTTTCCGTCTTTCTGTAAACAAATGGAATTGTTAGGATTCTGTGTAAAAAATATTAACATGGTAATATATGGTGGCTGGGTAAAACTTCCTAGGTGGCAGTATTTGCCATGGGTCCTTGGATAGAAGGGGTTGCCGTCTCTCTATAACCACAAGGAATTGGTAGGATTCTGTGTATCAATTTTTAACATGGTTATAAATCGTGGCTGGGTACAGCTTTCTAGGTGGCATCATTCTCAATGGGCTTTTGGATTGAAGAGGTTTCCGTCTCTCTATAAACACATGGAATCGATAGGACTCTCTGTATAAAATATTAACTTCACAAGTGGCATCATTTGACATCGGCACATGGATTCAAGGGGTTGTCGTCTCTTCATAAGCGCAAAGAATCGGTAGGATTCTGTGTATCAATTTTTAACATGGTTGTAAATCGTGGCTGGGTTTAGCTTTCTAGGTGGCATCATTCGCCATGGGTCCTTGGATAGAAGGGCTTGCCGTCTCTCTATAACCACAAGGAATTGGTAGGATTCTGTGTATAAATTTTTAAGATGGTTATATACCATGGCTGGATACAACTTCCCAGGTGGCATCATTCGCCATGGGCACTATGATTAGAAGAGGTTTCCGTCTCTCAATAAGCATAAAAAATCGGTAGCATTCTGTTTCTAAAACTTTAAACCATGGTTGTTTGTAATGGTTAGGTAAAAGTTCCTAGGTGGCATTATTTGCCATGGGTACTTATATAGAAGGGGTTGTCGTCTCTCTATAAGCACAAAGAATCGGTAGGATTCTGTGTGTCAATTTTTAACATGGTTACAAATCGTTGCTGTGTACAGCTTTCTAGGTGGCATCATTCGCCATGGGCAGTTGGATAGAAGAGGATTCCGTCTCTCAATAAGCATAAGAAATCGGTAGTATTCTGTTTCTAAATTTTTAAAACATGTTTATTTGTTATAGCTAGGTATAACTTCCTAGGTGGCATCATTTGCCATGGGCACTTGAATAGAAGGTGTTTCCGTCTCTCTATAAACACATACAATCGGTAGGATTCTGTGTAAAAAATATTAGCATGGTTATATAGGGTGGCTGGGTAAAACTTTCTAGGTGGCATCATTTGCCATGGGTACTTGGATAGAAGGGTTTGCCGTCTCTCTATAACCACAAGGAATCGATAGGATTCTGTGTGTCAATTTTTAACATGGTTACAAATCGTTGCTGTGTACAGCTATCTAGGTGGCATCATTCGCCATGGGCAGTTGGATAGAAGAGGTTTCCGTCTCTCAATAAGCATAAGAAATCGGTAGTATTCTGTTTCTAAATTTTCAAAACATTGTTATTTGTTATAGCTGGGTATAACTTTCTAGGTGGCATCATTTGCCATCGGTACTTGGATAGAAGGGGTTTCCGTCTCTCTATAAACACAAGGAATCGGTAGGGATCTGTGTAAAAAATATTAGCATGGTTAGTTATGGTGGCTGGGTAAAACTTTCTAGGTGGCATCATTTGCCATGGAAACTTGGATAGAAGGGGTTGTCGTCTCTCTAAAAGCACAAATTATCGGTAGGATTCTGTGTATCAATTTTTTTAACATGATTATTTACCGTGGCTGGGTACAGCTTTCTAGGTGGCATCATTTGCCATGGGCACTTGGATGTAAGGGGTTGTCGTCTCTCTATTAGCACAAAGATTTGGTAGGATTCTGTGTATCAAATTTTTAGATGGTTTTATACCGTGGCTAGTTAAAACTTCCTAGTTGGCATCATTTGCCATGGGTACTTGGATATAAGGGGGTTGTTGTCTTTCTTTAAGCACAAAGAATCGGTAGGATTCTGTGTACTAATTTTTAACATGGTTATAAATCGTGGCTGGGTACAGCTATCTAGCTGGCATAATTCGCCATGGGCACTTGGATAGAAGAGGTTTCCGTCTCTCAATAAGCATAAGAAATCGGTAGTATTCTGTTTCTAAATTTTTAAAACATGTTTTTTTGTTATAGCTAGGTATAACTTCCTAGGTGGCATCATTTGCCATGGGTACTTGGGTAGAAGGGGTTTCCATCTCTCTATAAACACATGGAATCGGTGGGATTCTTTATATAAATTTTTAAGATGGTTATATACCTTGGCTGGATACAACTTCCCAGGTGGCGTCATTCGCCATGGGCACTTAGATATAAGGGGTTGCCGTCTCTCTATAAGCACAAAGAATCGGTAGGATTCTGTGTATACATTTTTAAGATGGTTATACATTGTGGCTGGATACAACTTCCCAGGTGGCATCATTCGCCAAGGGCAATTGGATATAAGGGGTTGTCGTCTCTCTGTAAGCACAAAGAATCGGTAAGATTCTGTGCGTCATTTTTTAACATGGTTATAAATCGTGGCTTGGTACAGCTTTCTAGGTGGCATTATTCGCCATGGGCACTTAGATAGAAGAAGTTTCCGTCTCTCAATAAGCATAAGAAATCGGTAGCATTCTGTTTCTAAATTTTTAAAACATGTTTATTTGTTATAGCTAGGTATAACTTCCTAGGTGGCATCATTCGCCATGGGCACTTGGATAGAAGAGGTTTCCGTCTCTCTTTAAGAACAAGGAATCGGTAGGATTCTGTATATAAATTTTTAAGATGGTTATATATCGTGGTTGGATACAACTTCCTAGGTGGTATCATTCACCATGGGCACTTGGATAGAAGAGGTTTCCGTCTCTCTATAAGAACAAGGAATCGGTAGGATTCTGTGTATAAATTTTTAAGATGGTTATATACCGTGGCTGGATACAACTTCCTAGGTGGCATTATTCGCCATGGGCACTTGGATATAAGGGGTTGCCGTCTCTCTATAACCACAAGGAATCGGTAGGATTCTGTGTATAAATTTTTAGCATGGTTATATATGATGGTTGGGTAAAACTTTCTAGGTGGCATCATTTGCCATGGGTACTTGGATAAAAGGGGTTGCCGTCTCTCTATAACCTTAAGGAATCGGTAGGATTCTGTTTATCAATTTCTAACATGGTTATATACCGTGGCTGGGTACAACTTCGCTGGTGGCATCATTTGCCATCGGCACATAAATAGAAGGGGTTGTCGTCTCTCTATAAGCACAAAGAATCGGTAGGACTCTGTGCATAAGTTTTTGAAATGGTTATATATGGTGGCTGGGTACAACTTCCTTGGTGGCATCATTTGCCATAGGCACTTGGATAGAAGGGGTAGCCTTTATAGATCGATAGTCATGATAGATAGGTAGTCATGATAGATAGATAGTCATGAATAATAGAAAGTTATGATAGATCAATAGATTTTTTATGTTTGATTGTTTAATTTTTTTTCTTTTTTTTAAGTTTTCATGGTTTATTGATTTTTGTTCTTTTTACCATGCTTCATTGGTTTCTTTTCATGGTTGATTGGTCTCTTTTTTTTATTTTTTTTATTTGACTGGTTTAATTTTTATTTTAATTTTTTTCATTATTGATTGTTTTTTTTTCTTTATTTTGTTGTTGATTGATTTTTTTTATTTTTTTTGATGGTTGCTTGGTTTTTTTTATTTTTTTTCATGGTTGATTGATTTTTTCTTAAGTTTTAATTTTTTTCATAGTTGTTTGGTTTTTTTTCTTTTTTTTCATGTTTGATTGATTTTTTTTATTTTTTTCTTTTTTTTTTCATGGTTGATTGGCTTTATTTAATCATTTTTTTCACGATTGATTGTTTTTTTCTTCTTTTTCATGGTTGATTGATTTTTTCCTTTTTTTCATGGTTGATTGGTTTTTTATCTTTTTTATTTTTCATTGTTGATTGGTTGCATGTATTTTTTTTAATTTTTTCATGGTTGATTGGCTTTATTTAATCATTTTTTTCACGATTGATTGGTTATTTTTTTTTTCCTTTTTTTCATGGTTGATTGATTTTTTTTATTTTTTTCATGGTTGATTGGTTTTTTATCTTTTCTTTTTCATTGTTGATAGGTTGCATGTATTTTTTTTAATTTTTTCATGGTTGATTGGCTTTATTTAATCATTAATTTTTCTTATTGATTGGTTTTCTTCTTTTTTTTCATGATTGATTGGTTTTTCTTATTTTTTTCATGATTGATTGTTTTTTTCTTCTTTTTCATGGTTGAATGATTTTTTCCTTTTTTTCATGGTTGATTGGTTTTTTATCTTTTTTATTTTTCATTGTTGATTGGTTGCATGTATTTTTTTTAATTTTTTCATGGTTGATTGGCTTTATTTAATCATTTTTTTCACGATTGATTGGTTATTTTTTTTTTCCTTTTTTTCATGGTTGATTGATTTTTTCTATTTTTTTCATGGTTGATTGGTTTTTTATCTTTTCTTTTTCATTGTTGATAGGTTGCATGCATTTTTTTTAATTTTTTCATGGTTGATTGGCTTTATTTAATCATTAATTTTTCTGATTGATTGGTTTTCTTCTTTTTTTTTCATGATTGATTGGTTTTTCTTATTTTTTTCTTTTTTTTCATGGTTGATTGGTTTTTCTTATTTTTTTCTTTTTTTTCATGGTTGATTGGTTTTTCTTATTTTTTTCTATTTTTTCATGCTTTATTGACTTTTTTAGTTTTTTCTTTTTTTTCATAGTTGATTGATTTTTTTTATTT
>NW_027019762.1:64067-107737 GCF_013076305.1 Rhopilema esculentum
TTGTTTGTTTTTTTCTTTTTTTTTCATGGTTGATTGATTTTTTATTTTTTTTCATGGTTGATTGGTTTTTTATCTTTTTTATTTTTCATTGTTGATTGGTTGCATGTATATTTTTTAATTTTTTCATGGTTGATTGGCTTTATTTATTTATTTTTTTCATGGTTGATTGGTTTTCTTTATTTATTTCATGGTTGATTGGTTTTTAATTTTTTTCATAGTTGATTGGTTTTTTTTCATGTTTGATTGATTTTTTATCTTTTTTTTCATGGTTGATTGGTTTTCTTTATTTTATTTCATGGTTGATTGGTTTTTAATTTTTTTCATAGTTGATTGGTTTTTTTTCATGTTTGATTGATTTTTTATTATTTTTTTCATGGTTGATTGGTTTTCTTTATTTTATTTCATGGTTGATTGGTTTTTTTTTCATGGTTGATTGGTTTTCTTTATTTTATTTCATGGTTGATTGGTTTTTCAATTTTTTTCATAGTTGATTTGTTATTTTCTTCATGTTTGATTGATTTTTTAGTTTTCTTTCACATTTTTCTTAATTGATTGGTTTTATTTATTTTTTTGATTTTTTTCATGGTTGATTTGCATTATTTTGTTTTCTGCTTTTTTCATGATTAGTTGTTTTTTTTATTTTTTTTTTTTCATTGTTTATGGTTTTTTTTATATTTTTCATGGTTGATTGGCTTGATTCATTTATCTTTTTTCTTCAAGGTTGATTGATTTTTTTGATTTTTTTTAAATTTTTCATGGTTGATTGGTTATTTTTTTTTATTTTTTTCATAGTTGATTGATTTTTCTTATTTTGTTTAATTTTTCATTATCGATTGATTTTTTCTTGATGGTCGGTTGGCTATATTTATTTTTTTTTGTTCATGGTTGATTGGTTTTTTTTTAATTTTTTCATGGCTGATTGAATTTTTTTTTCATGGTTGATTGGTTTTTTTTTCTAAAATGTATGATTGACGTTTTTTTATTTTTTTTTGGTTGATTGATTTTTTATTTTTTTTCATGGTTGATTGTTTTTTTTTCATTGTTGAAGAGTTTTCTTATTTTTTTGAGATTTTTCCTTATTCTTCTCAATTTTGGGGATCTTTTCCAATTTTTTCGATTATTTCAAAATATTCAGGATCTTTACGTATTTTTTTTGGACTTTTATCATATTTTCCCGATTTTTCGGAATTTTATCGGAATTCATTCCACTATTTAAGGACTTTTTCCAATTTTTACAATTTTTCGGGACTGTTTTGGATTCTTTGCGATTTCTTGGGTTTTTTTCTGATTTTTTTTTTCGAAATTTTTAAGTATTTTGTGAGTTTTTTGGATTTTTCCTGATGTTTCGCGATTTTTCGGGATTTCTTCAGATTTTATTCCACTTTTTCGGATTTTTGGGATTTTTTTCAATTTTTACGATATCTCAGGATTGTTTGGTATTTTTTAAGAGATTCTTTCTGATTTTTCCTATTGTAACGACACAGGGTTCCCTTACGGACAGTATCACGTGACAATTGCACCATTGCGCTGTGATTGCATCAGCGTCTGTAAATATGTTTTTTGTATTACGTAATTATTATTTTAAGGTTTGGTTAGGTTATTTAAAGGGTTAATTCATAAGTTAGGGGTAGTCTTGTCGAAAGTTTTGCCGTACTGCTTGGAGCTCTGCCGCTAGTTTTGTCGTGCCTGTTGAAGCCGTGTCGTTATTTGTCGAGCTTGCTGTTAGCCGTTAGTCGTATCATTGCCATAAAAAGAAGAATTTTGATCTTATCTGCCGTTGCCGTATTTTTGAGAATTTCTGCCTACAAAAAACTCACGTTTGTAAAACCCCCATTTTAAGAGGTTTTAAACTATTCTTGGGATTTTTTTGTTCTTTTTCTATTTTCAGTTTTTTGAAGATTTTTTTTTTTTAAGATATTTCGGGATTTTGAGAGATTTTTGATATTCTTCAATATTTTTAGTGATGTTAGGGATTTTTTCCGAATTTTTCCTATTTTTCCCATTTTTAGAGATTTTGAGAATTTCTTATTGGATTTGACTCGATTTTTCGAGATTTTTTCCAATTTTTTCAAGTTTTTCTGAATTTTGAAGAATTTTTTATATTTTTCAATATTTTTCTGGATTTTGAGAGATTATTGATATTTTACAGTATTTTTCGGATTTTAAGGGATTTTTCTCCAATTTTTTTGAGTGAAGTTGGCTTGCTAAAAAGAAGTGCTCGTGGCTCTAATCAATGAGTCAATGCAGAGCATTGTCTGGAAGTGTTGTCCAAAAAGTATTTGTTGTTGGAAAAAGTCTATGGAAACTGGAGTCGCATTTGCATTATCTCGGTTTTCAATGGGTGCATCATATAAAAACATGACTTTCAAGTTATGAGAATAGAACCTTGAAAATATTTCGAGGCAAAAAGGATAAGAAAAGCTAAGAGGGCTATGACCACCACTGCAAAGAAGAGGAAAGCAGATTTGAAACTTAAGAAATCACGATCTAGTAAGGACGCGAGGAAGCGAGAAGGAAAAATATATGAGAGTGAAGGTTCTGTTGTTTAATCTGATCAATTTTGTAAACATGAACTGTTTTGAGAGTAAATTTATCATTTATATAATTGATATAATAATGATTGCTCCATAAATAATTATTTTCTATGTTAAAACTGCATGAAAATGTAAGTTTCTCCAAACGTTTTTTGCTTCCAAAACTTTAACTGCGAATTATTCAAGTATAATTTTTAGCCCGCTGACCAAACTAAGTTACCAAGTTTTATAATGAATTCAAACCTCTGTAACCTATAAATCAAAATGATCCTTAAATCATGCGATGCAATGAAGATGCTTGATTTAAAGTTGACATACAGGGATTTTTTCCTTAGGCAACAATCTAAAAAACATTTGAAGGCTGGATTATCCAGTTTTTGTATTTTGACATCAATTTTTACAATAAGTGTAAAAAGAGTGGAAAAATATGGCTTAGTTGCACTCTCCAGCTCTTGACAAACAATTTGACAATACTTTTTGATGATGCTGTTGGAAAGTCAATGCACACTCAACTATTGGATTTTGAAAAACAATACATCGCTCGTTACTATAGCAAAGGTTAATCAAATTATTTTGTAACTTGAATTTTCAAAATCTACAGTATAACTTTCGTCAGATTACATTAAACCGAGATCTCTAATTGATACAATTTTAACATAGAAAGGGTTTAGGGTTACGGTTAAGGTTAGGGTTAGGGTTAGGGTTAAGGTTAGGGTCAGGGTTAGGGTTAAGGTTTGGATCAGGGTTAGAGTTAGGGTTAGAATTAGGATTAGGGTTAGAGATAGGGTTAGGTTTAGGGTTAGGGTTATGGTTAGGGTTAGGGTTAGGGTAAGTGTTAGAGTTATGATTAGGCTTAGGTTTAGGGTTATTGTTATGGTTAGGGTTATGGTTAGGGTTGAAGATAATGCTAGGGTTAGGGTTAGGGTTAGGATTAGAGTTAAGGTCAGGGTTAGAGATAGGGTTTCAAAAACAAAATCAGAAATCGAAGGGTTTATATTGTATGGTTGAGATTTTAAAAAGAAACTATGAAACTAAGGATGAAGAAAAAATCAAAATTATCAAATAGAAAGTCGACCACACCAGAAAAACAAGTTTTTGGGACATTTGAAAAACATTTGAGTTCTGTAAAGCCGCCGAAAGTTTGAAGTTACAAAGTTTTTAAGGCAATATATTAAGCTGCAAATTGAAAACCAACATTTCAATTGTAAAAAAACATGAACCCAGTATTTTTCTCACAATTGCTGAATATATTTGAGCTTGCCGTACATTAAAAAATAAACTGTGAAGTTTCGGTTCCAGTAGCTTGCATAATTTCAGAGAATATTGCCCTCATACAACGATATATCAAGATTTTTGGATTCAAATACAAAATCGGAAATCGAAGGTTTTACTTGGAAAGGTTGAGATTTTACAAAAAAACTATGAAACCAAGGAACTAGGAAAATACAAAATTATCAATTACAAAGTCAACCAAATTAGAAAAACCAATCAATTTTCGAAGTCAGCAAATGTAAAGAAGCATCAACCAAATATTTTTCTAACAACTGCTGAATATATTTGAACCTGCCGTATCTTAAAGAAAAAACAGTTACATTTTGTTTTCAGTATCTTGCATAGTTTCAGAGAAAATTGCACTTATACAAAGATAAATCAAGAATTTTGATTTCAAATAAAAAATCAGAAATCAAAGGGTTCATTTTGTACGGTTGAGATTTTACAAGAAACTATAACACTAAGGTTAACGAAAAAATCAAAATTATCAATTAGAAGATCAACAAAACCAGAAGAACAAGTTTTTGGGGAATTAAAAAAAAACATTTAAGTTCTTTAAAGCTGCTGAAAGTTTGAATTTAGAAAGTTTTTCAGGAAATATATTAAGCTGCAATTTGAAAACTGACATTTCAATTTTGTGTAAAACATAAACAAAATATTTTTTTCACAATTGCTGACCATATTTGAGCTTGCTGTACAATAAAAAATAAACTTTGAAATTTCGGTTCCAGTATCTTGCATAGTTTCAGATAAAATTGCATTCATACAAAGATAAGTCAAGATTCTTGGTTTAAATACCAAAAAATAGAAATCGAAGGGTTAGGGTTAGGGTTAGAGTCAGGATTAGGGTAAGGATTGAGGTTAGGGTTTGGGAAGGAGTTTGGGATATGGTTAGAGTTTGGATTAGTGTTAAGGTTAGGGCCAGGATTCAGGTTAGGGTTATTGTTAGGGTTAGTGTTAGGGCTAGGGTAACGGTTAAGGTTAGGGTTAGGGTAAGTGTTAGGGTTAGGGTTCCAGCACCAGCACTATCCAAAGCACCATCCTAAGCACAAGGACAGGAACAAGAGCCAGAAACAGCACCAGCACCAGCAAAAGCACTGGCACCAGCACCAGCACCAGCACCAGCACCAGCACCAGCACCAGCACCAGCACAAGCACTAGCACCAGCTCAAGCACAAGCACCAGCACCAGCTCCTCCACTAGTACAGGCACCAGCACAAGCGCCAGCACCGGCAATAGCACCAGCACCAGCAACAGAACTTAAACCGGTAGAAGAACCAGTAGAAACACTAGCATAAGAGTAGGCACCGGCACAAGCACGAGCACAAGAGCTGGTAGGAGAACAAGAACCAGCACAAGCACTTTCAAATAGCACAAGCAACAGCACAAGCATCAGCACAAGCATCAGCACCAGCACAAGCACCAGCACCAACTCAAGCACCAACTCTAGCACCAGCACAAGCACCAGAACTATCACCAGCACCAGCAGGAGCACCAGCACAACCCTTAGCACCAACATAAGCAACAGGATAAGCATTAGCACCAGCACTATCACAAGAACCAGAACCAGTACCAGCAGGAGCACAAGTATCAAAAACAGGACAAGCACAAGCTCCAGCAAAAGCACCAGCACCAGCACCAGCATAAGTACCAGCACCGGAACAAGCACCAGCACAAGCACCGGCACAAGCATAGGCACCAGCACCAGCATCAGCACCGGTACCAGTACAAGCACCAGCATAAGCACCAGCACAAGCACCAGCACCTGCACCACCACCACCACCACTAAAAGCACTACCACTAGCACCAGCACAAGCACAAGCACAAGCACCAGCACAAGCACCAGCATCAGCATCAGCACAAGCATCACCACCACCACCACCACGAGCACTACCACCAGAACAAGCACTATCCTAAGCACCATTCTAAGCATAAGAACAGGCACAAGTGCAAGAAACAGAACCAGCACCAGCACAAGCATCGGCACCAGCCCAGGCAGCAGCACCAGCACCAGCACCAGCAACAGCACCAGAAGCAACATCAGCACCTTCACTAATACAAGCACAAGCACCAGCAGTCGTATAATCACCAGCACAAGCACCGGTACCAGCACAAGCACCGGTACCAGCACAAGCACCAGCGCCAACTTAAGCACCAGCACAAGCACCATAACTATCACCAGCACCAGCAGGAGCACAAGCACCTGCACAAGGCTTAGCACCAACACAAGCAACAGGATAAGCATCAGCACCAGCACTAACACAAGAACCAGAACCAGTATCAGCAGAAGAACAAAAATGAAAAACAGCACAAGAAAAACCTCCAGCACAAGCATCAGCACCAGCACAAGCACAAGCACCAGCACCAGCACCAGCACCACCACCAGTACAAGCACCGGCACAAGCATAGGCACTAGCACCAGCACCAGCACCAGTATCAGCACCGGTAACAGTACAAGCACCAATATAAGCACCAGCACTAGCACCACCGCCAGCACTACCACCAGAACCAGCACTAGAACCAGCATTAGCAGCGGAAGTGGCATTAGTACAAGCAACTGCACAAGCGCCAAAAAGCACAAGCGCAAACTCCAGGACAAGCATCAGCACCAGAACCAACACCAGTACGAGCTCCAGTACTAGTACAGGCAACAGCAAAAGCGCCGACACCAGCACCAGCACTAGCGCAAGCACCAGCAGTAGTATCAGCACCAAGACGAAAACCAGTACAAGAACAGACACAAAAGGCGGACAAGAGTAGGCACGGGCACAAGCACAAGCACTGGTACAAGCACCAGAACAAGCACTGCTACTAGCACAAGCATCAGCACAAGCATCAGGACAAGCATCAGCACAAACACAAGCATAAGCACCAACACAAGCACCAGCACAAGCACCAGAACCATCACCACCAGCAGCATCAGCACCAGCCTTAGCACTAGTACAAGCACTAGCACAAGCATTTGGCATAGGCCCAAGAACCAGCACAAGCACTGGTACGAACAACAGCACCAACACTAGCTCCAGCACCAGCACCAGCACCAGCACTAACACAAGAATCAGAACCAGTACCAGCAGAAGCACAAGCACAAGCACCAAAAACAGCACAAGCATTAGTTCCATCACAAGCATCAGCACCAGCACCAACACAGGCAATAGCACCAGCACCAGCACCACCACCAGAATCACCACCAGCACCAGCCTAGGCACCAGGACAGGGAAAAGCGCCAGCACCAACACCAGCACCAACACCAGCCACAGCACCAGCACCAGCACCAGCACCAGCGCCAGCGCCAGCACCAGCGCCAGCACCAGCGCCAGCACAAGCGCCAGCACCAGCGCCAGCACCAGCGCCAGCACCAGCGCCAGGAAAAGCGCCAGCACCAGCGCCAGCACCAGCCAGCACCAGCACCAGCACAAGCGCCAGCAGCAGTGCCAGCACCAGTGCCAGCACCAGCACCAGCACCAGCACCAGCACCAGCACCAGCGCCAGCACCAGCGCCAGCACCAGCGCCAGCACCAGCGCCAGCACCAGCACCAGCGCCAGCAGCAGCGCCAGCACCAGGACCAGCACCAGCGCCAGCACCAGCACCAGCACCAGTGCCAGCACCAGTGCCATCACCAGTGCCAGCACCAGTGCCAGCACCAGTGCCAGCACCAGGACCAGCACCACCGCCAGTGCCAGCACCAGTGCCAGCACCAGCGCCAGCACCAGCGCCAGCGCCAGCACCAGCGCCAGCACCAGTGCCAGTGCCAGCACCACTGCCAGCACCAGTGCCAGCACCAGCGCCAGCACCAGCACCAGCATCAGCGCCAGCACGAGCATCAGCACCAGCATCAGCACTAGCGCCAGCACCAGCACTAGCACAAGCTCCAGCACAAGCTCCAGCACCAGCATCAACACAGGCACAAGTACCAGAACCAGCCCTAGCACTAGTACAAGCACCAGCACAAGCACCGGCACCAGCACCAGCTCCAACACCAGCTCTAGTATTAGAACAGACACCAGCTCAAACGCCGGCACCTGCCCAGGCTCCAGCACCAATTCAGGCACCAGCACAGGCACCAGCACAAGCACCGGAACCACTACCAGGACCACCACCAGCACCAGTACCATCCTAAGCACCAGGACAGGAACAAGAGCCAGCACCAGCACAATTACCAGCACAGGCACAGGGTCAAGCACCAGCACCAGCACCACCACCACAACCAGCACAACCACCAGCACAAGCACCAGTCTAAGCACCAGGACAGGAACAAGCGCCCGCACCAGCTCCAGCACCAGTACAGGCACAATCACAAGCGCCAGCACAAGCCTAGGGACCACCATTAGCACCAGCATCACTAAGCACGAGGACAGGCACAAGCGCCAGCATCAGCACAAACACCACCAACAGCAAAAGCAACGCCACAGGCACCAGAACAAGCGCATACACCGGACCAGGCACTAGCACCAGCACAAGCAACGGCACAAGGACGGGCACTAGCACCAGCACTAGCAACAGAAGCAGCACCAGCTCCAGCAATATTACAGGCACCAGCATAGGCACCAGCATCAGCACAAGCACCAGGTCCAGCACAAGCACCAGCACCAGAACCAGAACCAGAACCAGAACCAGCACTAGCACTAGTACATGCACCAACACAAGCACAAGGACCAGAACGTCCCAAGCTACAGCAAGACCAACGGTACAAGAATAAGCTTTACAACCAGTGCCAGCACCAGATCTATCACAAGTACAGGCACCAGCAGAAGCACCAGCACCAAATTCACCACCAGCACCAGCACAAGCATCAGCAGCAGCAGAAGCATCAGCACCAATACAAGCACCAGCATGAGAACCTGCACTGGCCCAAGTTCCAGCACAAGAACCGGTACGAGAACAAGCACAAGCACCAGCACCATCACCAGCTCTAGCACTAGCACAGGCACCAGCAAAGGCACCATCACGAGCTCCAGCACTAGCACTAACACCAGCACCAGCACCAGCACCAGCACCAGCCTAGGCACCAGGACAGACCCAAGCGCAAGCTTCAGCACTAACACCAATCCAGACACAAGCAGAAGCACGAGTACCAGCACCAGCTCCAGCTCCAGCACCAGCCAGGTATAAGCACCAACACAAGCACAAGCCCAAGCAACAGCACCACTACCAGCCTCAGCTCCAGCTTTAGTACCGGCCACACCAAAGGCACCAGCACAGCCACCAGTACCACCACCAACACCAACACCACCACCAGAACGGCCTAAGATCCAGGACAGGCACTGGCACTGGCCAAAGCTCCAGCACAAGCTTGATAACGAGCACAAGCGCCAGCACCAGCATCAGCACCAATACCACCACCACCACCAGCATTAATACCACCCCCAGAACCAGCACAGGCACCAGCACCAATACAACCGCTAGCACCAGCAACAGCTCCAGCAGCAGCACCAGCACAAACACCGGAACGAGAACCAGAAGAAGCACCAGCACCAACACCAATACTACCATCAGCACCAATGCCACCAGTAGCACCAGCACAGGCACAAGCACCAGCACCAGCTCCAGCACTAGCTCCAGCACCAGCACCAGCACTAGTACAGGCACCAGCTCCAGCACTAAAACAGGCACCAGGACAAGCACAAGGACAGGCACAAAGAGAGGCACTAGGACAGGCACCAGTATCAGCACCAGCACCAGCCTAAGCACCAGGACAGGCACAAGCGCCGGCACCAGCACCAGCACCAGATCAAGCACTGGGTCCAATACAAGTAACAGCACTACCACCAGCATCAGCACCGTCACCTGTACAAGCACCAGCACAAGCACCAGCACAAGCACCAGCACAAGCACCAGCACAAGCACCAGCACAAGCACCAGCAGAAGCACCAGCACAAGGAACAGCACAAGGAACAGCAACGCCACCAGTACCAGCAGCACCACCAGTGTCAGCACCACCATCAACACCACCACAAGCACCACCACCAGCATCAGCACCAGGACAGGCACAAGCACCAGCACCAGCATCAGCAGAAGCACAGGCACCAAAACTAGCACCAGCACCCACAATAGCACAGGCACAAGCACCGGCCCAAGCATCGTCACAAGAACCGTTACGATCACCAGCAAGAAAAACCTGCTCCTTGCAGCAAAAAAAAAGATTGCCAATTGACAATTCATTTTAGGGAATTTAACATGGCACCGGCACGAGCACCAGCACCAACACCAGCATCAGCACCAGCACTAACACGAGCACCGGAACCAGCAGAAGCAAAAGCACCTGCATAAGCAACAGGACCATCACAAGAACAGGCAACAGCTCCAGCACAAGCCCCAGCACCAGCACTAGCACTAGCACCAGCACCAGCACTAGTACAAGCAGTTGCACTAGTACAAGCACAAGCACCAGCACCAACACCAGCACAAGCACCAGCACAAGCACCAGCACAAGCACCAGCACAAGCACCGGTACCAGCACAAGTACCTGCACCAGCACAAGCACCTGCACTAGTACCAGCACCAGCATTAGCACTAGCACCAGAACGAGCACCAGAACCAGCATTAGTAAAAGGCACCAGCACAAGCGCAAGCCCCGGACCAGGCGTTAGCACAAGCACCAGCACCAGCACCAGCACCAGCCCTAGCACCAGAACCAGCACCAGCTCCAGCAATATTACAGGCATTAGCATAGGCACCAACACCAGCACCAGCACAAGCACCTGGTCTAGCACAAGCACCAGCACCAGAACCAGCACTAGCAGTAGTACATGCACTAGCACAAGCACCAGCACCGGCCCATGCTCCAGCACAACCAACGGTACAAGAAACAGCTTTAGAACCAGTGCCAGCACCAGCACCAGATCCATCACTAGTATAGGCACCAGCATAGGGACCATCACGAGCTGCTGCACCGGCACCAAATTCTCCACCAGCACCAGCACCAGCACCACCACCAGCACCACCACCAGCACCACCACCAGCACCACCACCAGCACCACCACCAGCAATATTACTAAGCACCAGGACAGGCACAAGCGCCAGCACCAGCACCAGCACTAACCCAAGCAACATCACAGGTACTTGCAATAATACAAGAGCCGGCACTTGCCCAAACTCCTGCACAAAAGCCGGTACAAGCACTAGCACAAGCACAAGCAGAAACATCATTACCAGCAGCAGCTCCAGCACCAGCAGCGGTACAAGTACCAACACAACCACAAGAACATGCACCAGCACCAGTACCAGAACTAGTACAGGCACTATCACAAGCGCAGGCACCTGATACAGCGCAAACACTAGCACCAGTACCAGCACCAATACCACCAACACCACCAACACAGGCACCAGCACCAGCACCAGCACTAGCACAAACAACAGCACCAGCACCAGCATCAGCCTAAGCACTAGGACAGGCACAAGCGCCAGAACCAGCATCAGCACTAACACCAGCACCAGCTAAAGCACTAGCAATAGTACAAGAGCCGGCACTTGCCCAAGCTGCAATACAAACACCGGTACGAGCAATAGCACAAGCACAAGCGCAAGCGCCAGCACCAGAACCGTCACCAGAAGCAGCACCATTTCCAGCACTAGTACAGGCACCAGTTCAAGAGCCTGCACCGGCCCAGGCACCAGAACAAGCACTACCACCAGCAAAAGCACCCGGTCCAGCACAAGCTCCAGAACCGCCACCAGCAGCAGCACCACCACCAGCAACAGCACCAGCCTAATTACCAGGAGAGGCACAAGCGCCAGCATCAGTAAAAGCAACGGGACAGGCACAAGCAGCAGGACCAGCACCAACACCAGCAAAGAACTGGGTCAAGCTCAAATACCAGGACCACCACCAGCACCAGCACCACCACAGCACCACCACCAGCACCGACACCAGCCTAAGCACCAGGACAGGCACAAGCGCCGGCATAAAAAAAGCATTGACACCAGCACCAGCACCAACACCATCACAAGAACCAGCACCAGTACCAGCTCCACCAGCAGCACCAGCATCAGCTCCAGCATTAGTACAGCCACCAGAAAAAGCGCCGGCACCAGCCCAGGCTCCAGCACTATTTCAGGCCCCAGCACAGGCACCAGCACTAGTAGAAGCACCAGGACCAATACCACCACCAGCACAACCACTTGCACTAGTACAAGAGCCCGCACTTGCCCAAGCCCCAACACAAACTCCGGTACGAGCACAAACACAAGCACAAGCACCAGAACCAGCACCAGCTCCAGCACCGGTACAAGCACCAGCACAAGCACAAGCACAAGCACAAGCACAAACACTAGCACCAGCAGTAATACAGGCACTAGCACAAGCGCTGGGACTGGCCCAGGCACCAGCACAAGAACCAGCACCTGCACAGGCACCAGTCCAGGCACCAGCACTACTAACACCAGCACCAGCACCAACAAAAGCACAAGTATCAGCAGCAGCAACAGCACAAGCACCAGTATCAGCAACAGCACCAGCAGCAGCTCCAGCAGCAGCCCCAGCACCAGCATCAGCACCAGCACTAGCATCAGCACCAGAACCAGCACAAGAACCGGCATGGGCACCAGCCCAAGCTCCAGCGCCAGCATGAGTATCATTATCAACACCAGCACCAGCACCAGCAAAAGCACCAGTATCAGCACCAGCAACAGCACCAGCACAAGCACCAGTATCAGCAACAGCACCAGCAGCAGCTCCAGCAGCAGCCCCAGCACCAGCATCAGCACCAGCACCAGCATCAGCACCAGAACCAGCACAAGAACTGGTACAGGCACCAGCCCAAGCTCCAGCACCAGCATCAGTATCATTATCAACACCAGCACCAGCAGCAGCAGCAGCATCAGTATCAGCATCAGCACCAGCACCAGCACCAGCACCAGCACGAGCTCCAGCACCAGCTCCGGCTCCAGCTCCAGCTCCAGCTCCAGCTCCAGCACTAGTAAAGGCACCAGTAAAGCACCAGCACCAGTAAAAGCACCAGCACCAGCACAAGCACCGGTTCCAGCACAAGCCTTGGCACCAGAACCAGCACCAGCACAACCAGAAGCACCACCACCACCACCAGCAGCAGCCTAAACAACAGGTCAAGCAGAAGCAACAGGACCAGCACCAACACAAGCAGCATCACAAGCAATTGGACCAGCACAAGAGCCTGCACCAGCACCAACACCAGCACCAGCATAAGCACAGAAAACAGCACCAGCATCTCCACCAGCACCAGCACTACCACCATAACCAGCAGCAGGTCCGGCAATAGTACAGGCACCAGCACAGGCACCAACACCAGCACCAGCACTAACACCACCACCTGCACTAAAACTAGCCTAAGCACCAGGACAGGCACAAGCTACTGCACCACCACATCAGCAACAGCACCAGCTCCAGCAGTAGCATCAGCACCAGCACCAGCACCAGCCTAAGCCTCAGCACCAGCACTAGCACTAGTACAAGAACCAGCACAAGCAACAGTATCAGCACCAGCACCAGCACCAGCACCAGCACTAACACCACCACCTGCACTAAAACTAGCCTAAGCACCAGGACAGGCACAAGCTACTGCACCACCACATCAGCAACAGCACCAGCTCCAGCAGTAGCATCAGCACCAGCACCAGCACCAGCCTAAGCCTCAGCACCAGCACTAGCACTAGTACAAGAACCAGCACAAGCACCTGTATCAGCACCAGCACCAGCACCAGCACCAGCACCAGCACCAGCAGCAGCACCAACACCAACACCAGCTACAGCACCAGCACAAGCATCAGCACAAGCACCAGCTCCTGCATAAGCACCAGGACAGGCACAAGCGCCAGCATCAGCAAAAGCGCCGGCACCAGCCCAGGCTCCAGCACTTATTCAGGCACCAGCACAGGCACCAGCACAAGCACTAGGACCAATAACACCTCCACCTCCAGCACCCAGCACAGGCACCAGCACCAGCACCAGCTCCAGCATTAGCACCAGCACCAGCAAAGCTTCATCACCAGCACAAGCACTTTGCACCAGTACAAGATCTGGCAGTGGCCTAAGCTCCAGCCAAACAAACACCAGTACAGCAACAGCACCAGCAGCAGCTCCAGCAGCAGCCCCAGCACCAGCATCAGCACCAGCACTAGCATCAGCACCAGAACCAGCACAAGAACCGGCATGGGCACCAGCCCAAGCTCCAGCGCCAGCATGAGTATCATTATCAACACCAGCACCAGCACCAGCAAAAGCACCAGTATCAGCACCAGCAACAGCACCAGCACAAGCACCAGTATCAGCAACAGCACCAGCAGCAGCTCCAGCAGCAGCCCCAGCACCAGCATCAGCACCAGCACCAGCATCAGCACCAGAACCAGCACAAGAACTGGTACAGGCACCAGCCCAAGCTCCAGCACCAGCATCAGTATCATTATCAACACCAGCACCAGCAGCAGCAGCAGCATCAGTATCAGCATCAGCACCAGCACCAGCACCAGCACCAGCACGAGCTCCAGCACCAGCTCCGGCTCCAGCTCCAGCACTAGTAAAGGCACCAGTAAAGCACCAGCACCAGTAAAAGCACCAGCACCAGCACAAGCACCGGTTCCAGCACAAGCCTTGGCACCAGAACCAGCACCAGCACAACCAGAAGCACCACCACCACCACCAGCAGCAGCCTAAACAACAGGTCAAGCAGAAGCAACAGGACCAGCACCAACACAAGCAGCATCACAAGCAATTGGACCAGCACAAGAGCCTGCACCAGCACCAACACCAGCACCAGCATAAGCACAGAAAACAGCACCAGCATCTCCACCAGCACCAGCACTAGCACCATAACCAGCAGCAGGTCCGGCAATAGTACAGGCACCAGCACAGGCACCAACACCAGCACCAGCACTAACACCACCACCTGCACTAAAACTAGCCTAAGCACCAGGACAGGCACAAGCTACTGCACCACCACATCAGCAACAGCACCAGCTCCAGCAGTAGCATCAGCACCAGCACCAGCACCAGCCTAAGCCTCAGCACCAGCACTAGCACTAGTACAAGAACCAGCACAAGCACCTGTATCAGCACCAGCACCAGCCCCAGCACCAGCACCAGCAGCAGCACCAACACCAACACCAGCTACAGCACCAGCACAAGCATCAGCACAAGCACCAGCTCCTGCATAAGCACCAGGACAGGCACAAGCGCCAGCATCAGCAAAAGCGCCGGCACCAGCCCAGGCTCCAGCACTTATTCAGGCACCAGCACAGGCACCAGCACAAGCACTAGGACCAATAACACCTCCACCTCCAGCACCAGCACAGGCACCAGCACCAGCACCAGCTCCAGCATTAGCACCAGCACCAGCACAAGCTTCATCACCAGCACAAGCACTTGCACCAGTACAAGATCTGGCAGTGGCCTAAGCTCCAGCACAAACACAGATACGAGCACCAGCACCAGCACAGGCAGCAGCACCAGCACCAGCTCCAGCATTAGCACCAGCACCAGCACAAGCTTCATCACCAGCACAAGCACTTGCACTAGTACAAGATATGGCAGTGGCCTAAGCTCCAGCACAAACACAGATACGAGCACCAGCACAAGCACAAGCACCAGCACCGGCACAAGCACAGGCACCAGTTCCAGCACCAGCACCAGCACCAGCACAAGCACCAGCACCAGTACTAGCACTAGCACATGCACAAGCACAAGCACCAGCACAAGCACCAGCACAAGCACCGGTACCAGCACAAGCACTTGTACAAGCACAAGCACCTGCACTAAAACCAGCACAAGCACCAGCACCAGCACCAGCACCAGCACTAGTACAAGCACCATAACGAGCGTCGCTAACAGCCCAGGAACCAGCCTAAGCACCAGGAGAGGCACAAGCGCTAGTACTAATACCAATACCAGCACCAGATCAATAACTAGTACAGGAACCAGCACAAGCATCGACACCTGCCCAGGACCCAGCTCAAGCACCATCACCAGCAGAAGCACTGGATCCAGTACAAGTTCCAGCACTAAAACCAGCACCACCACCAGCAACATCACCAGCACCAGCACCAGTACAGGCAAAAACGCCAGCAGCAGCACCAACACAAGCAACGGTACAAGCACCAGCATCAGGCCCAGCAACAGCACTAGCACCTGAACCAGAACCAGAACCAGGACAAGCTCCAGCACTAGTACAGGCACCAGTACAGGCTCCAGCACCAGCACCAGCTCCAGTACTAGTACAGGCACCAGCAAAAGCGCCGGAGCCAACCCAATCTCCCGCACTAATACAGGCATCAGCACAAGCGCCAGTACCGGCCCAGACACCAGAACAAGAACCAGCACCAGTACCAACAAAAGCATCGGGTCCAGCACAAGAACCATCACCACCTCCCGCAATAGCACCAGCACCATCACCAGTACCCGCCCAAGCACCAGGACAGGCACAAGCTTAAGCATCAGCAAAAGCAACGGCACAGGCATCAGCACCAGCATCAGCATTAGTACAGGCACCAGCACAGGCACAAAAATAGGCACAAGCGCCAGCACCAGCACCAACACCAACAGAAGCACTGGGTCAAGCAGAAGCACAAGCACCACCACCAGCACCAGCACAACCACAGCACCACAAACAGCACCAGCTTCCGCCTAAGCACCAGGCCAGGCACAAGCGCCAGCATCAACAAAAGCAATGGCACCAGTACCAGCACCAGCACCAGCACCAGCACCAGCACCAGCACCAGCAGCAGCACAAGCACTGGATCCAGTACTAGTTCAAGCACTAAAGCCAGCACCACCACCAGCAACATCACCAGCACCAGCACCAGTACAGGCAAAAACGCCAGCAGCAGCAGCAACACAAGCAACGTTACAAGCACCAGCATCAGGCCCAGCAACAGCACTAGCACCTGAACCAGAACCAGAACCAGGACAAGCTCCAGCACTAGTACAGGCACCAGCACAGGCACCAGCACAAACACCAGCTCCAGCACTAGTACAGGCATCAGCAAAAGCGCCGGCACCAACCCAATCTCCAGCACTAATACAGGCACCAGCACAAGCGCCAGCACCGGCTGGGGCACCATGACAAGCAACAGCACCATCACCAGCTCCAAGATCAGTACATGCACCTGCACAAGTGCCACTACAAAGAGCAGCACAAGCAACAGCACGAAAACCAGCACCAGCACAAACACCGTGTCCAGCAATTGCACCAGCACCAACATCAGCACAGGCACCAACACAAGCACAAGCACCAGCTTCAGAACCAGCAACAGCACCAGCAGCAACACAAGAACCAGCACAAGCACTAGCACCAGCACCAGCAGCAGCCCCAGCACCAGCACTAGTACCAAGCACCAGAACCAGAACCAGCATCAGCATCAGTATCAGCATCCGCATAAGCACCAGCACCAGCATCAGAACCAGCATCAGTATCAGCATCAGCATCAGCACCAGCACAACCACCAGCACCAGAACCAGCACCAGCACAAGAACTAGCACCAGCATCAGCAACCAAACCAGCAACATTGAAAGCAAAAGCACCAGCACCAGCCTAAGCCCCAGGACAGGCACCAGCACTAGCACCAACAAACCAGCACCAGCAACAGCACCAGCACTGGCACTAGGACAGGCACAACCACCAGCACCAGTACCAGCACTAGCAGCAGCACCAGATATAGCACCAGAACCAGCATCAACACCAGCACAAGCTCCAGCACAAGCACTTGCACTAGAACAAGAGCCGGCAGTAGCCCAAGCTTTAGCACAAAAAAAGATACGAGCACCACCACAAGCACAAGCTACAGCACCAGCACCAGCTCCAGCACTAGTACAGGCACCAGCACATGCACCAGCACATTCACCAGCACAGGCACCAGCACTGGCACCAACACCAGCAACAGCACCACCACCAGCACCAGCACCAGCATCAGCATCCGCACCAGCACTAGCACCAGCCCAAGCAAAAGCACCAGAACCAGCACAAGAACCGGTATGACCACCAGCACAAGCTCCAGCACCGGCACCAGCACAAGTATCAGCACCAGCACCAGCACCAGCACCAGCATCAGCACAGGCATCAGCATCAGCATCACCCCCAACACTGGCACATCCACCAGCACCATCACCTGGACAGACACCAGCAAAAGCACCAGCTCCAGCCTAAGCATCAGCACCAGCACTAACACAACCACCAGCATAAGCTTCAGGTCAGGCACAAGAACAAGTACCAACAAACCAGCACCAGCACAGGCACCAGCACAGGCACCAACACGAGCACCAGCACTAACACCAACATATGCACCAAAAGTAGCCTAAGAATCAGGAAAGGCAAAAGCGACACCACCACCAATCTAGCACCAGCACCAGCTCCAGGATCAGCATGAGCACCAGCACCAGCCTAAGCAGCTGCACCAGCACTAACATCAGCACCAGCACAGGAACCAGCACCAACACCAGCACCAGCTCCAGCACCAGCTCCAGCTCCAGCATTAGTACAGGCACCGGCACATACGCCGGCACCAGCGCAGGCACCAGCAGAAGCACCAGGACCAATACCACAACCAGCACTAGCACAGGCAACAGCACCAGCATAGGCTCCAGCATTAGCACCAGCTTCATTACCATCTTCATCACCAGCACAAGCATTTGCACTGGTAAAAGAGCTAGCAGTGGCCTAAGCCCCAGTACAAACACAGATACGAGCATCAGCACAAGCACAAGCAAAAGCTTCAGTACACGCACCAGCACAAGCACCAGGACCAATATCTCCACAAGCACCAGCACAGGCACCAGCAGCACCAGCTCCAGCAATAGCACCATCACCAGCACCAGCACGAGCATTATCACCAGCAGAAGCACCTGCACTAGTACAAGAGCCGGCACTGGCCCAAACTTCATCACAAACACAGATACGAGCACCAGCACAAGCACAAGCACAAGCACAAGCTTCAGTACCAGCACCAGCACCAGCTCCAGCACTAGTGAAGGCAACATCACAGGCACCAAAACAGGCACCAGCTCCGGCACCAGAACCAGCACCAGCACCTGCACCAGCACCTGCACCAGCACCTGCACCAGCACCTGCACCAGCACCTGCACCAGCACCTGCACCAGCACCAGCCTAAGCACCAGGACAGGCACTCCAGCTGCAGCACTAGTACAGGCACCACCACAGGCTCCAGCACCAGCATCAGCACCAGCACCAACACCAGCACTAGCACCAGCACTATCACCAGCACCAGAACCAGCACATGAAGCAGTAAGGGCACAAGCACAAGCTCCAGCACCATACCACCACCAGCACCACCAACAGCACCAGCACCAACCTAGGCACCAGGACCGGCACAAGCGCCAGCACCAGCACCAGCACAAGCAACGGCACAAGCACAGGCACTAGCATCAGCACCAGCACAAGCATCAGCACTAGCACCAGAACCATTACCAGCTCCAGCAATATTACAGGCACCAGCACAGGCACCAGAACCAACACCAGCACCAGCACCATCACGAACATTTCCACCAGCACAAGCACTAGCCTAAGCACCAGCGCAGGCACAAGAACAGGCACAAGCGCCACCACCAACACCAGCACAAGCACCGGTACAAGCAACAGTACGAGCTCCAGTACAAGCACCAGCACAAGCGCCGACACCTGCATAGGCACAAGCACAAGCCAGAGAACCAGCACCAGAACAAGCACCAGGACCGGCACAAGTGCCAGCATCAGCACCAACACCAGCACAAGCAGCGATAGAGGCATCAGCAGCAAGACCAGTACAAGCAGTAGCAGGGTAACCAGAACCAGCACAAACTCCAGCACTAGTACAGGCACCAGCACCAGCGCCAGCGCCAGCACCAGCACCAGCTCCAGCCCCAGCATTAGCAGCAGCACCAGCCTAAGCACCAACACAAACACCAGCACTAGTACAGGCACCAGCACAGCCACCAAGACCAACACAAGCACCAACACCACCAACAGCACAGGCACAGTACCAGCACCAGAACCGGGACAGGCACCAGCACCAGCACAAGAACCAGCACCAGCATCTGCTCAATAACTAGTACAGGAACCATCAAAAGCACCGACACTAGCCTAAGCACCAGCTCCAGCACCAGCACCAGCGCCAGCACCAGCTCCAGCACCAGCTGAACTAGCACTAAGCACAAGGTCAGCCACAAGCGCCAGCACCAGCACCAAAACCAGCAACTTCAGATGCAACAGCACAGACACAACCACCAGCACCAGTACCACCACCAGCACCAGCATCAGCATTAGCACTATCACCAGAACCAGCACCAGCACCAGCTCAGGCTCCAGCACTTGTACAGGCACTTGTACAGGCACCAGCACAAGCGCCGGAACCGGCCCAGGCACCAGCACAAGCACAAGCACCGGTTCCAGCACAAGCACCAGCACCACCACCAGCACCACCACTAATACCACCACCAGCACCTCAACCAGCACCACCACCAGCCTAAGCACCAGAACAGGCATAAGCGCCAGCCTCAGCACAAGCAATGGCACAGGCACCAGCACAAGCACCAGCATCAACACCAGCAGCAGCAGAAGCACGAGGACAGGCACAAGCGCCACCACCAACACCAGCACAAGCGCCAGTACAAGCAACAGTACGAGCACCAGTACAAGCACAAGCAAAACTGGCGACACCTACACAGGGACAAGCACAAGCCAGAGAACCAGCACCAGAACAAGCACCAGGAACGGCACAAGCGCTAGCACCAGCACCAACACCAGCACAAGCAACTGCACCAGCATAGGCACCAGCGCCAGCACCTGCACTAGCTCCAGCAGCAGCACCAGCATTAGCACTAGTACAAGCACCTTCACGAGTGCCGCCAACAGCCCAAGCACCAGCACAAGAACCGTTTCCAGCACCAACACAAGCACCAGCACCAGCAAAAGCACAAGCACCAGCATTAGCACCAGCACTAGCTCCAGCCCAACCACTAGCACCAGAAACAGCACAAGAACCGTTACAAGCATCATCAGAAACACCAGCACCAGCACAAGCATCAGCACGAGCATCATCACCAACACCACTACAAGCACCAGCACAAGCACCAGCAAAAGCACCAGCACCATCACCAGCACCACCACCACCAGCACCAGCACTAAGAACCACGTCAGCCATAAGCGCCAGCACCTGCACCAAAACCAGCAACATCAGAAGCAACAGCACAGGCATAACCACCAGCACCAGTACCATAGATGAAAAGGCTGGGAAAAGTCGGGATAGGCTAGAATTGGTGGTGAACACAGACGAAGTTTCAGATCTTCAAAAGCTTTCTCAAACGTCTCTTCCCAGACAAAAGGAACTAACTTCGGCGTAAGGCGGTTGAGAGGCGAAGCAATCTTGGCAAAGTCCTTCACAAAGCGACGGTAATAATTGGACAATCCTAAAAAACTTGGCACATCTTTCACAGACTTTGGGACAGGAAATGTTCTTACGGCATCAAGTTTACTAGGGTCAGGCAAAATCCATTCCGAAGATACAACGAATCCAAGAAAATCCACCAAAGTTCGCGCGAAATGACATTTGGAAGGCTTGAGTTTGAGGTTGGAATCGCGCAATCGACCAAATACAGCAGTGAGTCGTGATAAATGCTCTTCAAAAGATGACGAAAATATGATTACGTCAGTGATGTAAACAAGGCAGATCTGCCAATCGAGGCCATGCAGTACGCGTTGCATTAGGCGCTGAAACGTGGGAGGCGCATTTGTTAGGCCGAAACTCATTACATTGTATTCGTACAGCCCCGCATGAGATATAAACACAGTTTTCTCTATGGAATCTGAATCCATGACCACTTGATGGTAACCAGACAGAAGGTTTAGCGTTGTAAAATATTGTGCGCCAGCAAGAGCATCAAGAGCGTCGTCAGTTCGTGGTAACGGGTAACTGTCCTTTCTGGTCAATGCGTTCAGTTTGCGATAATCGACACAGAAGCGTGTGGTCCCGTCTTTCTTTTTGACAAGTACTATTGGGGAGCTCCAAGGGCTGCTAGAAACTTTGATAATACCTTGGTCAAGCAGAGTCCCAATCTGACTCTCAATTTTGTTTTTCTGAGAGTGGGATGCCCTGTATGGTGGCTGCTTGATTGGTCTTGCGTCACCCGTGTCAATGTGATGACGTATTTCAGTCGTCCGGCCAAGATCTACACTCGATGAGGCAAAAATGTCGGCAAACTGTCAAAGGAGAGAATTAAGGCGATTGTTTTCCAATGTCGTTAAATTGGGACTTGGTAAGCATTTAAACATGGCAGTCACATTATTACTGTCAACGTTGTTACATTTTCCACGGAGGAAACTACTGGGTCATGCTTTAATTCAGTGATACTGTCATCAGTGGCTAATTCGCAAAATGTGCCAATGGATGTCCCCTTATGTAGTAAAACAGGCGCATCGTTCGGGTTAATCAAACAAAAAGTGAAACAGTTATCAGTATCTGGTACTGATAAGGCGGCAGCGGCAATCAAATTATAGTTTTCGACTAATTTCATGTTTGCTTCAATCAAACCAACTACAGGATCGATAGGCTTGGCTAAATAAGCACCAGGAACCACATACGCGTGGAGGAAATCCCTCCCAAGAACGATATCGTATGCAAGGTCAGGCACGACAGAGGCATTGCAATTATACAGGTGTTTACCAATAGTAGCATCAAATGAAAGAAGACCTATCACGGCAGTTGTGTTTCCATCGGCAGTTTTAATGTTATCGACAGTGTTTTGCTGTAATAGAAAACTGGGCCTCAAAGTATTCTTGTAAAATTGTTCACTAACAGCGCTTATAGCAGCTCCGGTGTCAACTAACAATCGAACTTTTTGACTTGAAACAGTCCCAAAAATAGAAACCTTTGATATTGTACTTTTTTGTGAGTCTATGCAAGGCATGATGTTAGATGAAAATGAGTCACTTTGGGAATTTAGAGAAGCAGTTTTCAATTCATTATCTTGCTTAAAAGTGCTCTGTCGTTTTGAGAGCCATGAGTCAAAATCTCTATCTTTAGTGGCGTCTCTTAATTGAGTTTATTAATTAAGATTCCGTTTGAATCTTGTTGATACTCCTGAAATTGCTGAAAACGAGGTTGTGGCCGTGGCTGAAAACGCGGCTGTGGCAGTGGTTGCAACTGAAAACGTGGCTGTGGCTGAGGTTGCGGCTGAAAACGGAACTAGAAAAAGTCAAAATTATCAATTGGAAAGAAAACCACACCAAAAAACAAGTTTTTGGGACATTTAAAAACACGTTTGAGTTCTCTAATGCCGCTGAAAGTTTAAATTTTCAAAGTTTTTAAGGAAATTTTTAAAGCTGCAAATTGAAAACTAACATTTCAATTGTGAATGAAACATGAACCAAATATTTTGTTGACAATTGCTGACCATATTTCAATTTGCCGTACCTTCAAAAATAATCTGTTAAATTTCTGTTTCAGTATATTCCATAGTTTCAGAGAAAAGTGCATTCATACAAAAATATATCAAAATTTTTTTTTCATATACAAAATCAGAAATATAAGGGTTTACTTTGTACGGTTTAGACTTTACAAAAAAGTAAGAAACTAAGGAACTACAAAAAGTCAAAATTATCAATTAGAAAGTGAACCACACCAGAAAAACAAGTTTCTGGGACATTTAAAAACATTTTTGAGTCCTCTAATGCCGCTGAAAGTTTGAAATTACAAAGTTTGTAAGGAAATTTTTAAAGCTGCAAATTGAAAACTAACATTTCAATTGTAAATAAAACATGAACCAAATATTTTTCGACAATTGCTGACCATAATTGAACTTGCCGTACCTTCAAGAATAATGTGATAAATTTTCGTTTAAGTATCTTCTATAGTTTTAGAGAAAATTGCATTCATACAAAGATAAATCAAGATTTTTTGTTTCATATACAAAATCAGATAAAAGGGTTTACTTTATACGGTTGAGATTTTAGAAAAAACTTTGAAACTAAAAACCTAGATAAAGTCAAAATTATCAATTAGAAAGTGAACTACACCAGAAAAACAAGTTTCTTGGACATTTAAAAACATTTTTGATTCCTCTAATGCCGCTGAAAGTTTAAAATTACAAAGTTTTTAAGGAAGTTTTTTAAGCTGCAAATTGAAAACTAACATTTGACTTGTGAATAAAACATGAACCAAATAATTTGTTGACAATTGCTGACCATTTTTCAATTAGCCGTACCTTCAAGAATAATGTGTTCAATTTTCGTTTAAGTATCTTACATAGTTTAAGAGAAAATTGCATTAATACAAAGATAAATCAAGATTTTTTGCTTCATATACAACATCAGAAATCTCAGGGTTTTCTTTGTACGGTTGAGATTTCACAAAAAACTATGAAACTAAAAACTTAGATAAAGTCAAAATTATCAATTAGAAAGTGAACCACACCAGAAAAACAAGTTTCTGTGACATTTAAAAACATTTTTGAGTCCTCTATAGCCGCTGGAAGTTTGAAATTACTAAGTTTGTAAGGAGATTTTTAAATCTGCAAATTGAAAACTAACAATTTCACTTGTAAATTAAACATGAACCAAACATTTTGTTGACAATTGTTGACCATATTTGAACTCACCGAAACTTCAAAAAAAATCTATCAAATTTTCGTTCCAGTATTTTGCATGGTTTAGAGGAAATTGCATTCATACAAAGATGAATCAAGATTTTTCGTTTCATATACAAAATCAGAAATCTAAGGGTTTACTTTGTACGGATGAGATTTTACAAAAAACTTTGAGACTAAGAACCTAGATCAAGTCAAAATTATCAATAAGAAAGTGAACCACACCAGAAAAACAAGTTTCTGTGAAATTTAAAAACATTTTTGAGTCCTCTATAGCCGCTGGAAGTTTGAAATTACAAAGTTTGTAAGGAGATTTTTAAAGCTGCAAATTGAAAACTAACATTTCAATTGTGAATAAAACATGAACCAAATATTTTTCGACAATTGCTGACCATATTTGAACTTGCCGTACCTTAAAGAATAATTTGTTAAATTTTCGTTTAAGTATCTTACATAGTTTAAGAGAAAATTGCATTCATACAAAGATAAATCAAGATTTTTTGCTTCATATACAAAATCAGAAATCTGAGGGTTTACTTTGTACGGGTGAGATTTTACAAAAAACTATGAAACTAAGGAACTAGAAAAAGTCAAAATTATCAATTAGTAAGTCAACCACACCAGAAAAACAAGTTTTTGGGACATTTAAAAACACTTTTGAGTTCTCTAATGCCGCTGAAAGTTTGAAATTACAAAGTTTTTGAGGAATTTTTTCAAGCTACAAATTGAAAACTAGCATTTCAATTGTGAACAAAACATGAACCAAATATTTTGTTGAAAATTGCTGACCACATTTGAACTTGCCGTACCTTCAAGAATAATCTGTGAAATGTTTGTTTCAGTATCTTGCATAGTTTCAGAGAAAGTTGCATTCATACAAAGATAAATCAAGATTTTTTGTTTCATATACAAAATCAGAAATCTAAAGGTTTACTTTGTACGGATGAGATTTTACAAAAAACTTTGAGACTAAGAACCTAGATCAAGTCAAAATTATCAATTAGTAAGTGAACCACACCAGAAAAACAAGTTTCTGTGAAATTTAAAAACATTTTTGAGTCCTCTATAGCCGCTGGAAGTTTGAAATTACAAAGTTTGTAAGGAGATTTTTAAAGCTGCAAATTGAAAACTAACATTTCAATTGTGAATAAAACATGAACCAAATATTTTTCGACAATTGCTGACCATATTTGAACTTGCCGTACCTTCAAGAATAATTTGTTAAATTTTCGTTTAAGTATCTTACATAGTTTAAGAGAAAATTGCATTCATACAAAGATAAATCAAGATTTTTTGCTTCATATACAAAATCAGAAATCTGAGGGTTTACTTTGTACGGGTGAGATTTTACAAAAAACTATGAAACTAAGGAACTAGAAAAAGTCAAAATTATCAATTAGAAGGTCATCCACACCAGAAAAACAAGTTTTTGGGACATTTAAAAACACTTTTGAGTTCTCTAATGCCGCTGAAAGTTTGAAATTACAAAGTTTTTGAGGAATTTTTTCAAGCTACAGATTGAAAACTAGCATTTCAATTGTGAATAAAACATGAACCAAATATTTTGTTGAAAATTGCTGACGACATTTGAACTCGCCGTACCTTCAAGAATAATCTGTGAAATTTTTGTTTCAGTCTCTTGCATAGTTTCAGAGAAAGTTGCATTCATACAAAGATAAATCAAGATTTTTTGTTTCATATACAAAATCAGAAATCTCAGGGTTTCCTTTGTACGGTTGAGATTTCACAAAAAACTATGAAACTAAGGAATTAGAAAAAGTTAAAATATTCAATTAGAAGGTCAACCACACCAGAAAAACAAGTTTTTGGGACATTCAAAAACACTTTTGAGTTCTCTAATGCCGCTGAAAGTTTGAATATACAAAGTTTTTAAGGAAATTTTTTAAGCTGCAAATTGAAAACTAACATTTCAATTGTGAATAAAACATGAACCAAATATTTTGTTGACAATTGCTGACCATATCTGAACTCACCGTACCTTCAAGAATAATCTGTTATATTTCCGTTTCAGTATCTTGCACAGTTTCAGAGAAAATTGCATTCATACAAAGAAAAATCAAGATTCTTTGTTTCATATACAAAATCAGAAATCTAAGGGTTTACTTTGTACGGTTGAGATTTTACAAAAAACTATGAAACTAAGGAACTAGAAAAAGTCAAAATTATCAATTAGAAAGTCAACCACACCAAAAAACAAGTTTTTGGGACATTTAAAAACACGTTTGAGTTCTCTAATGCCGCTGAAAGTTTAAAATTACAAAATTTTTAAGGAAATTTTTTAAGCTGCAAATTGAAAAGTAACATTTCAATTGTTAATAAAACATGAACCAAATATTTTGTTGACAATTGCTGACCATATTTAAACTCACCGTACCTTCAAGAATAATCTGTTAATTTTTCGTTTAAGTATCTTGCATAGTTTAAAAGAAAATTGCATTTATACAAAGATAAATCAAGATTTTTTGTTTCATATAAAAAATCAGAAATCTAAGGGTTTACTTTGTACGGTTGAGATTTTACAAAAAAACTATGAAACTAAGGAACTAGAAAAAGTCAAAATTATCAATTAGAAAGTCAACCACACCAGAAAAACAAGTTTCTAGGACTTTTAAAAACATTTTTGAGTCCTCTATTGCCGCTGAAAGTTTGAAATTACAAAGTTTATAAGGAAATTTTTAAAGCTGAAAATTGAAAACTAACATTTCAATTGTGAATAAAACATCAACCAAATATTTTGTTGACAATTGCTGACCATATTTGAACTCACCATACCTTCAAGAAAGATCTAGCAAATATTCGTTCCAGTATCGTGCATGGTTTAAGAGAAAATTGCATTTATATAAAAGATAAATTAATATTTTTTGTTTCATATACAAGATCAGAAATCTCAGGGTTTACTTTGTACGGTTGAGATTTCACAAAAAACTATGAAACTAAGAACTTAGATAAAGTCAAAATTATCAATTAGAAAGTGAACCACACCTGAAAAACAAATTTCTGGGACTTTTAAAAACATTTTTGAGTTCTTTAATGCCGCTGAAAGATTAAAATTACAAAATTTTTAAGGAAATTTTTTAAGCTGCAAATTGAAAAGTAACATTTCAATTGTTAATAAAACATGAACCAAATACTTTGTTGACAATTGCTGACTATATTTAAACTCGCCGTACCTTCAAGAATAATCTGTTAAATTTTCGTTTAAGTATCTTGCATAGTTTCAGAGAAAATTGCATTCATACAAAGATAAATCAAGATTTTTTGTTTCATATACAAAATCAGAAATCTAAGGGTTTACTTTGTACGGTTTGAGATTTTACAAAAAACTATGAAACTAAGGAACTAGAAAAAGTCAAAATTATCAATTAAAAAGTCAACCACACCAGAAAAACAAGTTTTTAGGACATTTAAAAACACTTTTGAGTTCTCTAATGCCGCTGAAAGTTTGAATTTTGAAATTACAAAAGTATTTAAGGAAATTTTAAGCTGCATTTTGAAAACAAACATTTAATGTTAAATTTTAAAAACATAAACCAAGATAATTTTGTTGAAATTTGCTGATCCATTAATTTGGGAAGCTCTCCGTACCTCTAAAGAGATATACTGATGTGCGCTTTCTCGTTTGCAGTAATTTTGGCATGGTTTTTTTAGGAGGCAACGAGCAAATTCAATACAAAGATAAATCCCAAAGATATTTTGGTTTTCATACATACAACAAATCAGACGCAATCTATCACGCGGTTAGTATATCATTTTTTGTCGGGTAAAGAACTTTATCACATAGAATATACTGCGACACAGGGAATAAAAGTTAAGTTCGATTATATACACCTAAGAAAGTCAACCACCTTACGAAGAACACAGATGTGGTCTTTTTAGGTACCATTGGTTAAAAAAAAGCACATGTAAGGGAGATTTCTCTATCCATCGTCATGCAGCTGAAAATACGAGACTTCCTATAACACAATAAATATTAAAACAACGGGAAATTTTATATCGAGGCTTTGCATTAGTAGGAAAAACTCATACTCACTCTTACATATGATGTATAACTAAACTAACGGATTTGACCACGCACGAAGACTAAGATTATGGGTTGAATCACACATGGCCTGAAGAAATAGATGAATATCGGCGGCTCGGTAATTGCTTACAAAGCATAAATCTGTTAAAATAATATTCGTTTCAGTCATCTGTCATTAGATTTAACCGTCAGAAATATCAACATCCAATAGAAAGGATATAAAATTTCAAAGAGATCTTCTGATATTGGATTTGCAGATAAAATAATCAAATATCCGTAAAAAAATCAATGTATGGGTTATCTTTTGTATCATAGTTTACAAAAACTATGGGAAACTAGGATAGAAAAATGTTCAAATTAATCTAATCTATTAATAATGTACAATGCCAACAATACCAAGATAAAAGCAAAGTATAGTGTTAGGACAAAAACTGTTAAACAATAGAGCACAGTATTTGAATTCTCTAATTGTCGCAGAAAGAAAAGTTTACCGAATTAAAACCCAAGATCTTTGATAAGGGTGTAGATAATGTTGGTAAAGGGGCTTGCAATGTGTTGATAATCTGCAAATCAAATACACAAACTTTTCAGATGCTATAAAAAAACAACGCTATGAACTCAGATAATTTGGGTTACAATGCTGGACCATCAATTTATTGCGTGACTTCGCCTACCTTCTAAGAGAGTAGATCTGGCTTTATTGTGTGTTTCAATGATTTGGCATTAGTCCATTTTTGAATTTTTTGAGAGGTCAAACAATCGCATTTTCATACAAAGTTTAGAATCAGAATTCTCTTTTTGTTTTCATATACAAAATCAAAAATCTAAGGTTTACTTGGTAGCCAAGTTTGAAGATTTAAAAAAACTAGAAAATATATATCGGAACTAGAAAAAATCCATAAACTTTATGAAAAATTTAAAAAATTCATACCCTCACGAACGGCAGAGAGAACAGATTTTTGATTAACTTCTATAATAAACATTTTTGAGTTCCTTCTAATCGCTCTGATGAAACCAGTCTTGTTAGAAAGTCAAAGATTTTAAGTCAAATTAGTGTTTAAGCATGCCAAACTATTGTGAAAACAACATTCAATTGGGGTAAATAAAAAATGAACCAGATAATTTTGTTGACAATTGTCAGAGCTAGATCATCATTTTTTGAAAACTGCCTGTAGCCTTTTCAACTAATTATTCATCTGTTAAATTGTGCTGGTTTCATGTATTTTCCATTTAGTTCTTAGAGGAAAATCGCATTCATACAAAGATAAACTCAATAAATTTTTTTAGTTCATAACAAAACCACAGAGAAACTAATAGGGTTTCACTAAGTAGTACGTTGATGGTGTATTACAAAAAACTAATCTAACTAGCAGAACTAGAAAGGTCACATTATAAAATGATGAATTAAAGTTCAAACGCACAAACTCAGTGAAAATAAGCAAGTCTTAGACACTCTAAAAACCCATTTGCGGTCTCTAATGACCAAGCGCTAGAAAAGGTTCTGAATTTATCCCACAAGTTTTAAGGGGAAAGTTTTTAAGCTGCATTTTGAAAAACAAACATTCAATGTGTAAGATAAACATGAACCAAATTTTCTGTTGACAATTGCTCGGTAATCGCATTAAATTGAAATACGTCTGCCGTACGCTTTCAAGAAGATCTGTTAATTTTCGTTTCAGTATCTTCATAGTCCCAGAAAAATTGCATTCATACAAAGGAATAAAGCTCAAGATTTCTGTGTGTCTCAGATAAATACTCAAAATACACAATATCAATGGGTTTACTCTCTGCACGGTTGAGACGTTGTTATACAAAAAAACTTGGAAACTAAGAAACATATAAATAGTCAAATGCACAGTAAAGTTCAACCACACCCAGCAAAGAACAATACAAAGTTATTTTGGAGAGAGAAATGTTTAACAAATCCCACATCTTCTAGTTTATCCTTAATAGTCAGGTACGAGGTCCTGTACGCAGAAAAGGTTATAAAAGGAAAATTTTTGTCTAGAGGCTGCTATCTTCTTTGAAGAAACAACATTCTCGTCTTCGGTAAAATAAAAGCAACTGAAACCAGATAATCTTGTAGTGTAGCAATATGCTTCGACACACAGCGATTTTGGAACCCGCCGTACTTCAAGAATGTAGATCATTCTGACGACTATTTTCGGGGCTTTCAGGGATCTCTGAGGGAGCATAGGTTCTGTTAAATAAGATAAATCGCATTGCCCGATTAACAAAGAATAAAACACAATGGTCAATTCTTCTTGGTTCCGAAATAAACAAAACATGACAAAGAAATTATAAAGTGAGTTTCATTTTATGAAGTATCAGAGCAAATGAATTAGACAGAATAAGTACCAAAGAAAACCTAATGAGAAACCACAAAGAAAATTTCAGCTATCAGTAATTTATAAATAGATAAAAAAGTCAAACTCCGCTCACAACTCACAAAAAAACAAGTTACCTAAGGACAATTGTAAAAAACGCTGTTGAGTTGTCTCTTAATGCCCTAGGGCTGATAATTTTGGGAATATACAAAAATTATTGTAGAGGGAAAAATTTTTAAAAGCTGGCAATTATCAGAGATTATCAGCAAAACATGTTGGTAAATAAACATGTACTCGATATTACTTTATAAGTATGCACAATAGCGGAGGCATTTAGTCGAGACTCCGCCCGTATCTGAATGAAATAATCTGTTAAATTTTGTCTATGTATGTTGCGTTACTCAGCATGGATACATTCAAGAGGACAAAATGCATCCAGTAAGAGATAGAATATTTAAATATCACAGAGCTCTTTTTGGGTTACATATACAAAAGACAAAAATCTAAGGTTACTTTGGGTAGGTGTAGAGAATTTATTAACAAAAACTATGAAATAGCTATAGTAGGCATAGAAAAGATTAAAATTAAATAAAAGTCAACACACCAATAAAAACACATGATTATTCTTGAAGACAAATTAAAGAACATTATTTATAGGGTTACTACTAATAGCGATGTTGATACAGTTCTGAAATTACAAAGTTTCTGATAAGGAAGTTTTTTAAGCCGCCATGTGCAAGACGAAATACATAATCAAGTATGGTATCTACGACTATGAACCAGATTAATTTCTACTTTTGAGAACATATGCCATAGCACCCAAACAAATTGTGAACTCGCCGTACTTAAGAGTAAATCTTGCTTAACAGTTTGCGGTTTTCAACGAATATCTCGTGCATTCATTGTTGGTAGGAGAAAATCGATATGTCTCGTAATGACAAAGATAATTCAAGGGCATTTTTTGTTTGTCACTATCCAATAATCAAAACTTCATAGTACTTTTGTGGTTATCGGGTTCAGATCTAGATTGCAACAAAGAAACCAAATTTAACACGACTGAAAGATAGAAGCACAATTATAGCTTAATCATTGCAAAAGAAGAGTTAGCAACCACACACCACAGAAAAAACAAGTGTCGTATGGGGACCATTTAAAACACTTTTGTGGGGATGCCTCTCTAATGCCCGGGCATGAAGAGGTCCGACATTCGCTATTCACACTTTATCTCTCGCTGCAGACAAACGCGAGCACATACCCGAGAGAGACGGAAGAGAGAGTATTTACAAATTCAATCATTATTTTTACGCGGAATTTTCAGAAGAGTAACTCATTAAATGTTGCGTTTGAATATAGTCCTATGTTGCAAGACTAGTTATTATTTCTGGGGGTTGTGGTGACCTTTCTATTTAAATTTTATTACTATTTGAATAAAAATTATAATTAGATTTAACCATTTATATTACAAAGAAGTTATTTTGAGAGAGATAAAAATCTACAAACCCGAACCGCTCACAGATGGGTGAAAAACCCTCTTAGGGATTTTGAAACTTATGGTTTAATATGAACATAAAAAATCATTAGAGTATTTTATTAATCCTTGGGTAATGAATTTAAGAGCGATTTATATCTTCATAAACAAACTTAATTGCAAGTGTATAATTGAAGCATGGGAAAGAGCAATATAAAAGAGTAACAATGACTCTTGGGAACAAGGGACCGTGCAGTTTTCAAAATATGGGTCGTAGGAACACAAATTGGAGTCATTCACTTTATAAACTATCCATAGATGATCTGCTGCCGAGATTAAGTTGGTTTATTTACTTTTACGTAAACAATTTAAAATGGTTAGGTTATATCAAAAAAGTGGCAGTGGGCTTATTATATCAAAGTTTCCATTTAAATAGCAAACTAATGATAAAGTGCCTACAGGAGACTTCTCCATCGCATAAAAGGGTAGAGAATCTAAAAAGTTTGTAAATGTGTCTCAAACAAGTGGGTTTGGTCCTCTTTTGGGTGGGTTTAGACTTTTTAATTAATATTTGGACCTTCTTTCTAGGGCCTTAGGTTTCATAGTTCTTTTGTGAATCCTAGCTCCGCCAGACCAAAGGATAAATATCCATTATAATAAACTTAATAAAAGTTATTGAAAGCAACAAATAAAAGGTATACATTGATTTATTTTGTATGACAACGACAAATAATTACTCTGAAACTTGCAAGATATGAAAACGAATACATTTGTAAGAAAACTCCCTTGAGAGCGCAGGGGCAGGTTCAAATAGGTCTCACCCAACTTCGTCTGCGAACAAATTACTGGGGTTCCGATGTTACTTTAATACCCAAATGATAATGGAATGTGATCTTTTTCATACATAATGCAGCTTATTAAAATTGTCCTTAAATGCAAGGCCTCTGATCTAAATATCAAACTTCAAGCGGCGTAAGAACTCAAACCAAAGATGATTCTTTCATATAATATTTGGACACGAAAAAATGATTTTGCTTTCGTGGTGCGGTGTATGCTCTTTTAAAATTTAAAATATATTGTTTGAGTGGCATATGTTGCTAAAATTTTCTGGAGTAAAAAATAACTTTTGTTTAGGGTAAGAACATATCAATACCGGGGAGGTGAGACAAAGGAAAGCAGATCTCCTTAGTATTGCTTTTTTCCTTGTATTTTTTGTATTTAAATTGGATAAAAAATAATATCTTGATTTATCTTTGTAGAATAGATTTTCTCTAAACTCATGCAAGATACTGAACGAAACATGACACCCATGGAGTTCAACGTCGCTTGAAGTACGGGCGAGTACAAAGGCTCCAAGAGTTCAATGCAGTACGACATATGCTAAACTGTGGATTACGATGGTTTATGCTTTACAAATTGAAACAGTTTGTTTCAAAATGCAGCTTACAAAAAATTATCCATCATAAAAACTTTGTAATAACTTTAAAATTTACAAATCGACATTAGGCTTAATGAAATACATAATATTATGGCCTTTGTTAAATGTCCTCAAAAACCCTATTGTATCTGGTGTGAGTTTGACTTTATATAATTTGTTTAATATTTGACTTTTTCTAGTTCTTATTTCAGTACGTTTTCTGTAAATCTCAACCGTACAAAGTAACTACTTCAGAGAACTCTAGATTTTTAGGCTATATAGAAATAATTCACAAAATATATTGCCTATTGACATATTTATACTTTGTATGAAGTCAATGGTGATATTTAGTAGATAAACTTAGCGTCATAGATACTTGTAAAAGTCGAAAAATATAATACTGAAAATTGTGGCTAGAGGGTAAAAAAGAGGAAGAACAAACTAATCGATGACAGAGTAGCATCCAATTTTAGGGTTGCAACAAAAATATCATTACGGTGCGTCAGCCAAATGATTATCAAAATCTATACAGAGTATATAAAGTTAAGAAGCAATATACCTGTCCTTTGGGTTTAATTCTGTCATTCTAGCAAGCCAACTGCAATTTACGCTTAATGAACAAGTTATGCGCATTATATATAATCAAGAAAATTCTGGAGGGTTAAAGTATATTTCCAACAAAACTTCCTATGCCCACTGTTGTGGGATTGTAATAGACGGAATGATATGCAAAAGAGGGATAGTCTACAGCTGTTTCTCATATGGATTCTGGGTAGAAAATTGGAAATTGTACACTCAGAAATACCAACGGCGGGAATATGGCTAGCATTTAGGTCTTTTTACCTTTGAAGTACTCAACCTATTATAGGGGAAGAACCTCTTTCCATAATCCTACGGTTTGCAGCACAATTATGAGCAAGCTGTGCATTCAGAGCTGTCTTTTGCCTCTATCTGTCTGAAGCGGGTACTAATAGATACAACCCTGTTTATAAAAAGCAAAATAAAAGGAAATTTCTGGGTCTTGTTATTTTCACCATTTTCAATTTGTTATTCGGGATCATAGTAAAACCTTATTCAATACACAAAGTAATTTCTTTAATGGGTATTAGTTTCGGTTATCGTGGATGTACAATTGGCGTAACGCTATTTCCTGACACTAATAAAAACACCTTATGAAATGGAAAAAACTAGCTAGTCATCGTTTGTAATTCATCGAGGACATAATAACGAAAATATTTAATACAGGTATGTCAACTAATTTTGCGAAGAGGAACGCAACTTGCCTCTCAAAAATCAGATAGTCCATTTGTTCAATATGCCCTCGCATATTTTGAACAAACCAATGGACCCTGAATTTTGAAATGTTTCTCCCACGGCCTTTACCAATGACATCTATACAAGATTTAATATACAAAATCCAGCAATAATTGCCTGTTTTCAATTTACAGAAAAACGTTATATACTATTTAATATACCATTATTAGTTATGTTCTCTTTTCAAAAGTATTGTAATAGTCAGACTCTATAAATATCGTTTAAAACCTTGGTTTTGAAAATTGAAATTTCAATCGGCATATAAGATGAACAAATTTTTAAATACGATCTAAAAAAAAACTGATTATCTTTACTGTTGTTGGGAGGTTTAATTTATAGATTTTGAATTTTTCTAAAGGGTTCTTAAGTTCCACTAGTTTTTAGAGGTAAGAATCTCAACCGGGTGACAAAGTAAACCTTAGATTTACTAATTTGGGTAATGATAACAAAAAAATCTTGGATTTATATTTTGGGTAATGTAAATAGTCAGAATTTTTCACTGAACAAACTGATAAAGCAAGATAACGGCAAACGAAAATTTTAACAGATACTCTGCACTATACGGAAGGTACATTGACGAAAGATGGAGAGAATCAATTAATGGTGGACACGAGACAATTGGGGATGGAGTCTTGAAAAATCTTTATGCTTGCTTGTCTTCGGTTTTAATTGTACACAAGTTGAAATGTTAGTTTTCAAAATGCAAACGGGCTTCAAAAAATTATTCCTTAAAAACTGTAATTGTAAACTCAAATCGGCATTAGAGAATTCATAAAAATTGTTATTAATTCTCCAAAGAAACTGTTTTTGCTGGGTTGGTGACTTACTGAGTTATAATTTGATTTTTTTCTAGTTTCGTCAGCTCTCAGATTATTCTCAAAGTAGACAATATTATACGCGTAAAATTCTCCAGAGTCTGCGACAAGATAACCACCTTAGAATCTTTCTGCATTGCGATAGGACTCGAAGTAAACAAATTCGTACATCTCGTTGCATATGAATGAGTCTTTCCTGATGACAGGTTAAGAAATGGCTCTATCTTTGTTAGCAGAAAAACACTCGTTTGCTTAGAACTGTGAAACAAGAATAACGTAAGAGGGACAAACCAGAACACATATTAAGTAGGCAAAGTCTTGAACGTGTGCCTGGAAGGGTCGGGCACGGGTACTACACAAAAAATGCCGTCGCAAGCACACTTTGCAGGCACAATCGATTAGTTGTTTTCAGGGAGAAATAGGTGTCTGTTTAATATTCCAATAATGATAGTTGGCTGTTGGTTTTTCTGTTAAGTGAAAGATGGAGGGACTTAGCTTAAAAATAACTGCCAGAAATGTGCATGTAAAAAATGACGACTGGTGAGACGGGAGCACATAGAAAGGAGCAAGGTAGAGCCTTCGCAAAGAGATAGATTTTTTTGAACAAATTGATCAATGATAAAAAAAAAATAACTAGAGGTTTTTTTTTTTCGCTAATATGACCTTTTCTTGTACGTGTATATAATATGTAGATTGCTTTCTTCTTGTGTCTTTCCTTTTACCATTCTCTGACCTCTTCTCTTTAGGGTTGTTAACAGTTGGAGCTCTATTTGTATAAAGGGCTAATAGTTAATATAGAACACCTATAAATACAGAAGTAGCAATAAGACCGTCATAAGAACAATACTCAGTTGTATTGAGTATTGAAAGCTTCAGAACACACCAAAACTATCTTTTGTTAATAACAAATCTAGATTCGTCAGTAGCGGGACTTGCTATGATTTTTAGTCTGAAGTCACCAAATCGACAACATACTTTCTATACTGGTGGAGAAACCGAACACCAGTGGTTAAAACAAAGTATAATTACCTGGCACAAGGGACTATCAGGCGAAAGATGGTTCGAAGTTAGCAATTTTATTAGCCTAGACTTAAATTTTCTCAAAAACCTAAACATTTTTTGTCGCCCTTGTTGTACCCATGATCAGCCTTGATGAACCCCACACAGGAAGATGGGCTTGTGTGGAGGTACGTTTCAAATTATTCCTGGGTATTTACAAAGATCGAACATTTTCCTTTAAACCCGTAGTCTTTCTGCGGTTGACGTAATTTGTCTACAAAATTCCATTCCGGGGCGATGCACCTATACTGTTCAACATTGATGTTGAACAGTGTCGCATAGAAGTCGTCCAAGTTAAACTTTGTATTACTTCTGAAGAACGTTGTATCTCAAAAAAGAGGCCCGGTTCCTTTGTCGCTGGAATATAGTGTTAGAGGTGAAAAAGAGTCATTAAACAAACTATATTATGATATTTTAGTATTGGTCTCAGGTTACCCCTACGTTTGCAATCAATTTTTGTAGCAGAAACTTATTACTAAACTCCTTAAAAGTTTAATAAAAAATTAATACACCCCCTCAAAAATTTCTTGGGTTTCTCAGGGATACTGATAATAACAAAAAAAAAAACATGGGGAGGAGAGCCTATCTTTATGGGCTAAATAAGAATGTTCAAATTTGAAATTGTCATCTATTTGGAAACTATAGAACAAAATATACTGGAAACGAAATTCCTGATCAACTAGGGCAAGAGTGGTATTACATATATTAAAAAGGTAATAAAGTCTTGGGTCGATTTTAATAATATTTTCCTGCGAGGTCACAACGAAATAAAACTCAATTGATTTACATATGGAAATTATTATTCTACAATTAAATGTTATTCCAAAAATGGGGCACAAGCAATATAAAATAAATACTTACTATAAAGCTTTGCTAAATAAAAGTTCTCATGAAGCATAACACACGCCTCGGACGAAAGGGTCAGTGACTGAATCTACGAGATGGTCCTGGCTTCTATTTTTAACCAGCTCGAAACGAAAAATATATGTGGGAGTTTTCTGGTGGTGGTTTGGTCTGCGGCGGGAACCTTTCCCCATCACTATTACATTATAAATTGGTGATTGAATTTTGTCTCAGAATGAACCATACCATCAGCTATGTAAGATAATGTTATGCTACTTTGTTTATCTATTTAGATAAAGCCGACTAACCATTTCATAACTTAAGGTAGTGCTCAACATATGTACCCATGGGTGGGGAATTGGGGTAATAAGTTTGCTATGTTAATAGTAACCCTACAATAGACCTACGATAATTCCTGTAGGGTAATTGATATGCAAGTGCTATTTTTTTCCCTAAACAATCTATGGCTAAGTTAGGCATGGTGCATACTGGTTAGATAACATGGGTATACCAGCGTATTTCATTCTGATGATAGACACGGCGGGTAGATTCACAACAATATGCGGGTACAGGTAAAGAAGCCTCCTAGAGAAGTCATCAAATTTTGCCTCTCAGTCTAAACAATTTTTAATTAGGTGAATTTCTTGCCAATTCAGTTGAGGTTATATAATATTTTTGTACAATAGGGGTTATGGTTTGTTTCAAAAGGATAAATTGGGGCAAGAAGTCGGTAAAATAAATCATAATTTTACCCACGCTTCACAGAACATAACTTGTTTAAGTAATACTCACTAAATCTTCATTCGGACACAAATTAAAGTGACAATTCATATATAAAATGTGATATATGTATTTACATTGCTAAGAGGTTCAAGCGCGAAGGTTATGTGCAATACTAATTAAACATACATAGAAGGTTGACTTTTACAGTTGAGCAGGGGTTTAAAGGCCTGTACTGAAGGGTAGAGAAGATTGGTTCGTAGTGGTAGATTTAATCCTTGTATTGATAATTTAACAGCTAAGGTATACATACTTTAGAATTTCAGTATTTCCTATTCTATGTTAAAATTCTAAACGCCGATTTACAAAAGTAGATTTTAGCCGATTTGTTATGAATTTTGTGGTCTCTGGAACTAGATGTAGGTAAATTATTGCTAATGCAAACAAAAAATCTGGGATTCTCTACTTTTGTCAGTGGATTTTCTTAAGACATTAAGTTATTACGGTGGGCTTTAGGCCGTATAGGGTCAAAATTCCCAAACCTATGCGCCAAAAATTATCCGTTTACTCGTACTTTAACGAACAACCGTACAAGGGTTTGGTGAGTAGTGCGTGATGGTACCAGACATCAAAACGCATAAAGAATTTTGACTATAGTAAACACAATGTCACACCTGGCGGAACACTTAGGCTCACAACCCGATATTTCGATTGGTCTTTGTCGCATCTCGCGATGATTCAATTTTATTTTTTTTCACGTCGCGATTGTGGACTTCGAATTTATAAGGTTGTTTCCAATATGAAAAAGATTCTCTGAAGCCATTTTTGAAATACATTTCTCAGTGTTAATGAACTATTATCGTTTAATTTTTAAAAACTTTGAGGCCAATGCTGGGCTAGTAAGCGGTAGGAAAGCCTTCAAAAGTCATCCATAATTTGTCAAATGTGCTCAAATAAGACCTACTATATATATTGTACAGTAAGAGGTGTCTTTAGGAGTTACCATCTCTATAATTGTAACTATCAGAAGAAATTCTTCAGTAGACTATTTACTTCTTTTTAAACCTGTCATCTTATGTGGATCAAATACTTTAGATATCTAAATGATATGGTAAAATAAAATTCGACTAAAACCATTTTTAATCTAAAGAAGGGTTCACAATAAAAATCTCTGTAAAACTCCGTTTTAATCATTTCGTTAGGTAATGCTTTTGCTCATTGTTGTAAGACAAAATAGATGCATTTTTTATGAGTGAGAAATTTTACTACTTCCAGGTTGCGGCTAAGAGGTTATCCAAATTGTATTTTTCTTCCTCTCAGAAACATCATTGCTATAGGGATTTGTAATTAGGCAACACACGGAAGATTTAAAAACTAATGGATTTATTCGAGGGAAATTCGCGTTGACCAGCACGAGTTGCGCGATCATACAGATAAGCTTTATCGACGGATCCCATTTCTTTTGACGAGCTACTGGCACTAAGGTTCTCAACTCAGGCGTTTTTAAATTTAGAAGATTTAAGAATAAATGTCTGATTTTTTCTCCGCAGGTCAAAGAGAATTAGGAAAACGCTATAATTCCGTTCAGTAAATAAAACTTGCGTAGAACATCTCCATAAACCCAATTTTCGCGATAGAGGCGTGGTACAAATTAACCAAGGGAATCATAAAGAGTGGGATATTTTTAATATTAATGTCCCCTACATAAACCATTGTATTTTTTGCTGTGGCCAGGATTTGGGACTTTTCTCATTCTAGATTCTAAATATAGCATTGGGTTAGATTATGTCTATATAAAAGTGTCAAGACCATTCTTATTTGTTTTTCAGATCGGGAATAGGTAGATTAAAGAGTGTTATATCAAATAAAACTTTTGGTCATTGTTTTGTCTCTAGGGAGTTTGTTTTTGAAACCAGTTGTGCAATTTATACAAAGATGGATCTAATTTTCCCCTAGGGTTCTCGCTCAGTATTGGCATGAGATTTTCACAAAGGTAATTAGCTCAGACGCGGACAAATCTAGAAAGAAGCGTAGTATGGTATTGCTCTACGATAGTTCTCACTTTAATAGCATGGCCTATAAATTTTGAAATAGGAAATTACTTTGGAGGTATATTTAGTATAATTTCTTGGTGGGTATCGGGAAAAGTTGCTGATTTGTTAGAAGTAAAATAAACGTACCTCATTTGGATATATCCGAAGGAACAACGTAAAAAGTTTTTAAAGGTTATTACGTTCTTTTGGTCAAATGCCGGGCGTAGTTCCTAAAAGTATTGGGTACACCCCAAATTGTCAACAAATTATCGGTTCAATGTAGTTGGTTTGATTCTTACTATTGGAAAAAACATGTGTTTATGTTTTACCATACACTTGGCATATGCTGTTAAATGTAAAAGTTACCAATTTAAGACAAAACTTTCGTTTAGAGGGCCATAACTTACATGGGAGCCATTTGGGTGGGAGAGGCACACCCGTACAGATAGGCAAGGTCTATATATTTACTAAACTGAATGTAGTTCAACTATACAATATGAAACAATCAAGGCTGATATATAATTCATTTTAGTGCTCGGGTGGGTTTGTGACGTATTTAATTTTAAAGTTGGTGCCTTTTTATCTATAATGGTGTTCCTTATTGCCTACACAGTTTGATCTTGGTTGAAAAAACATCAGACAAACGCGGGTAGCAGAGGGTCATATTAAACAAGATATAGTAATTTCCTGGAATTTACTCTTTAATACTCTAGTCCCAATGCCACAACACGCTGTTGGGTGAATTTTATATGCCTATGGCGTAAATGGGAACTCGTAGTCGTCAGTGTGTACCGGGAAATAATATTGTCAATCGCCTCGATGCACATCGTAGTATTTTTTTACCGACCCTTCTCACATGAAGCTCCTTGGGTTGATTATTGTGAACTATCCATGGCCCATAACCCCTCCTGTACTGTCAGCTGGGATGAGAGGGACCACACTGTTGGTACCGCAGAGTGTGTGTGGAATTACTAGTGTAGGGAAATAGAAGTGCATATCCTAGCGTGTAATTGTAGTGTAATTCACCAGTTCGAGTGGTTTTTTTTAGTGTCTATACTCATATTGCGGGAGGATGTATAGCTCTATAGCTTGATAGTACTACATATATCTAGACGAGTGAAAAGACCAAGTTCGTTACGTGTATTCTCGTGAGTAACATATGTATTATAGGCGACTACTGTTTATACAGAGCAACCTATTTTCGCTGACAGAATATGTTGGGTAGTGGTAGAAGTTACGAGAGTTTAAAGAGTACGATGAACTTATCTAGATTCTCCTATTATGGCTGAAGTCACGGGGAGACGCATTCCTTCATTAAGTATGAAATATTTTAGGAGAGAAAATTTAATTATCGTGGAAAGCCAATTGTTTTTTACATTTTAAAGTTTACTTTAGGTTCATATCGCCTAGTTCTGTTTTGTATCTTTTTGAACCCTAAAGATAAATCCCAGAGATGCTCCTGAGTTTATATCTTTTCCTCTAGAAAATATAACAAATCTATGGATTTATCTTTGTTCATGAATGCTGGTTAAGTGTTCAAGCACGCTCTGGCCCTGTTGCGGCAGGTAGTGAGTCATCCTGATGGATGAATATGTCTCCGCAAAGATAGATCAGTTTCTGACACACTACTCTGTATGTCTTTCCACACGGCTGCCATGTTTTTCCAAATTTTTAGTTGTTCAGTCATTATCCAAAGTTTCAATTCATTGGATTTCTACTTGTACGAAATGATATAGTATGGATTATGGTATTTCGCTAAAACAATCTAGCATTTAAAATAAAATTCTCCCACACCTTAGAATCACTACTTAGTATTATCTCAAACTTTGCGACTTCGGTACTAGGAAGAAATCTAATTAAATGGGGTGATAAATGGTCTTGCAAATACTTGGTTTTATTCTCTGTGTTTGTACTATTTCTAGAAGGTGCTATAATTCTGGTTAACGTAAGTTTACTATGGTTCGTTCACGGACTTTGTTCAGATTACCGATGTGTCTTGCCTAATGAATGCTCAAACTAGAAACTAACTTAAAACGTGTCTCCTCCACCCTTATGTCGATTATCACTGAATTGTTATATTGAAAAATTCTTGATTTAATATCTATTGTAATGGAAAATGGATCACAAGCGAATTTATCTCTTAATAACTTAAAAATCTCCAAGGCATCGAATAACGGACAAGTTAGCCGCAGGTCTAACCATTTCGATAATGCGTTGAATTCGAGGACAGCGTTATACGCGTTATGAAACATATTAGTCTCAAGCAATTAGCTCCAGAAATAAATTGTCGACTTGGCTGCTAATTGTCGGTTTATGTATTAGCAGTGTGGGAGGGATATCTATGGATTTTCTAAAAAAAAAGATGAGCTTAGAAATATCTTTGGTTAAAAAACTCTTTGGCGTAATTTGATAACATTTACACTGTCGGGGATTCCGACGAACATTCAAAAAACATGGTTTTTCAAAATGGGTTCAAAAGACTGATGGTTTCTTGTGGTGTGGGTGTACTTTCCTTTGGAATTGAATTAAATATGGGGTAGCATTAACATTTCTGGGTTTCCTTAGGTAATTCATACACTAGTGGGTCTAATTATTTTAGGTACACAATTTAACTATCAACCCGGGGATACAAGGTAAAAAACCCATAAAGATATCGAAATTTTGGTATAAATAGAATAAAAACAAAGAAATAAAATCATTGGGAATGAACTCCTTGGGTAGAAAAGATGTCAATTTGTTTTTTTCGTGAAAGGTCTCTGAAAACATGGCGAAGGATACTGGAAACAACGAAAATGTTAACGATTATTGCTTGGAAGGGTACGTGGGGCGAGTCCTGAAATATGTGGTAAGCGAATTGGTCAACAAATATGATCTGTCATAGTTTGTATTTACAATTGGGAAATGTGTTTGGTTTTCAAAGATGCAGCTTAAGAAATTTCCATCATTAATAATTAACTTATTAGTTAAATTCAAACTTTCAGCGGCATTAGAGAACAAAATGTTTTTTAAATCGTCCAAAAACTTGTTTTTTTGTGTGGTTGACTTTTAATTGATAATTTGACTTTTCTTTCTAGTCTTAGTTTCATAGTTTTTTGTAAAATCTCAACCGTACAAAGTAAACCCTCAGATTTCTGATTTTGTATTGAAGCAAAAAATCTTGATTTATCTTTGGTAATGAATGCAATTTTCTCTGAACTATGCAAGATACTGAAACGAAACTTTACCAGATTATTCTTGAAGGTACGGACGAGTTGAAATATGGTCAGTCAAATGTCCACCGAAATTA